>KB307920.1:441680-470004 GCA_000328365.1 Capitella teleta
TGCTCCGTTTATCGTTATGTTTATTTTATGTTTGTTATCTCCTTATGATTTACATATATCTTAATTTTCGTTATCTTTTTACTTTTTACTTATCTTTTTACTTTTACTTTTTACTTTTTACTGATCTATTTACTTATTTACTCTATTTACTTATTATTTAATCTCTTGCTCCGAGGACAATCCCGTTATTATTGTTACAGAGTCCTGATATAAAGGACTGAAATCTTTTGACCTGACCTGACCTGACAACTGAAACGTTCGTAGAACTATTGTGCCTTCGCTTCCGGTTAAGTTAGAGATTTCAATATCGTTTATTTCATAAATGAACCATTATTTCGAATAAAAATAGGATACAATTAATGACAAACAAAGAGGACTTCTGCAAGGCACCGTATAGTCGTTTTTCGCTGACAAGGTAGGCCTATAATTCAATATTCGGTCGATTTATCATCACTTTCCTACTCGAGGCGACAATGTCGAATGGTTTTAGTTGATTCGTTACCATAGCAACTGTTTTCGGCGCGGATCGCCTTCCGACAAATAATTGTTGTTTAAGCCAAACCGATTTGGCGGGAGAGTTAGAACCACAAAACATGCGCTGTTTGCGCCTCTTTTATACCATGAAAAGGAGGTCGGGAAATTAATATTTTACACTGGAATTATTAATCAGGGGGTATATTTCGATAATTTGGCGTTATATCGGGCATTTGTGATGATCTTTAACTATACATATAATAATTATTATGTATTATATAAATCCTTATGATGATTATGGCTTACGAATATATTGGAACCAGAATCGTATCGCTCAGTCATCCCAAGTCATATCACTGGCTATTGTTTTCGTCAATACGTGTATTCTGTCACATGTACTGGTAACAGGGGATTCAAACTGTCAGCATGCATCGTCTTAATCTTGCTAGACCCCGAAGCCAACCACCGATTGCTTTGGAACTGGTTGAGACATCTTATTTTTGTGTGTTAAAAACTGGAAGTTTTTCTGGCGTCAAAACCCGTGGGCATTGGCAGACACGCTGAAAATCCAGTATTAAAGGGATGGGGAACTGAATTTTAAGTGATGTTCTATTGACTCATAGCACCAATTGATAGCATTCCGTGCCAAAAACACCATGCCTGGATGCAAGCGTAAGGAAATAATGCATTTCGAATATCGGGGTTAGCATTGCGCCTATGGGAGAATGGCTTCCATTACAAAGTATAGGAGGCAAACGTCAGCTGAAGGCTTGCCGTGATTGATCCCGTTCCCCTCGTGAAGCTATCGATTTCAGCCAATCAGAGCAGATCATCTTCGCCATAAAAGGACATCTCTGTTGTTTACGAAACGAAAGCGCATGCGTGGTGCACTCTGGTTGACCTTTTCACTGTTTCAGGATGAGAAACATGGTAGGTGTCCTAGAAAATCGCTTGTTAAAATAAGAAAAATAGCGAAAATTATTTTTTTTTTTCGCGCCTGACTGGTGGCAAAATGATTATTCTATCTATTTCCGAAAAGAAAATAAAAAAATATCCAGGGGTTTAGTCGCAGGACACGCTGATATGACGAGGCCCATTGTAAAAGATGGGGAACTCGGTGTTTCATCACAGCTCCTGACGTCACGCCTAGTTAGCAATATATCTCCCGCGAAATCGTTAGCGATGATATTCCTTGTGTGGGCCAGGCATAGGAATCATTTTTGGTGCATCAAATAACGACTCAAAGTCCATTTTTAACCAGTTCTCCCTCCCTTTAAGAAAAGCTGACCAAGACTACATTGGGAATTTACATTTGCAAATTAGAGGAGACCATGTCACGGTTACCCCCTGTACGCAAAGCAATTTAAATGTTTAATTGGTTTTATCATATTGCCTGACCACCTGTGACACCTTATTTTGATGTAATCATTGTTGCGTAACCTCGTGTTGTGAAGGTGGGGCTGTAAAAGCCCGCACTCTTTAATTAATTTTCACCTGTTCTCGATTTCCCCAATAAAAGCAAACGTTCTTTGGAAATCGGGCAGATCTCCGTCGACCAGCGGCCACTTGACGTATCCAGAGCAGTTCGTCATTCCTTGGCTAGCCCAAAAGGCTGCCTACTACAGGGACTGGATCGCGATGCTGGCCAATTAGATGAAGAATGTGTGTCCTGCCCACTCCCGGTCACGTGACCACTGCATACCTGCAGTGCGTATTCTGGTGTGCGGATTCCAGACATCTCAACTTATAACTATTAACCAAATATAATACAAATGGTCAGCCGGATAATGAAAACGATTCTTTATTAGACACCATAGTTCCCATGCCCTCAATTGATGCAATTAGTTCAAATACATCATTTAGATTACGCTTGTGATGGTTGTAATGCCGTACATTCAGGATATGAATTGATACCTCTTGGATCAATCGAAGTGTATGTGGTAACATACATTTTCTCAAAAATGAATTTATGGTGTCGTGTGAAAACTTGAATGGTAAACACAATCCATGCACTTGTTCGTACAATTCTTTCTGATTGTTGTACATTGAGAATTTTCCATCACCTAAAATGCACCAAGAAAAACTCGGAGCGAAGTAACGAGTTGAACGGAGTATGAAGACCCCTGACGCGAATGTACAATCGTTCAGATCTCACGTGAAAGGACGGTGAGTTATTATTATAGTACTCAGGTGAACACATATAGAATTTCTTCCTGGGCATGTTTCCCTGTGCATACATTTTTCTGCATTGTCTTAGAATATCAAGGTCATCTTTCATGTCATGACCTATCATATGACCAAGATAACGAACTTTTTGCACATCTGGTAATACATTATTGTTCAGCATGAAACTTGGAAAGAGAACATTTTTTTTTGTGTAATATTTTGAACGAATTATAGTAACAACACTTTTTTGTGCATTGTACTTCACATCATGACTAACACCATATTGAGAACATTCATCTAGCAACTGTTGCAGGCCTCTGCTGCACGATGAGAAAATAACTAAATCATCTGCACACATTAAATGGTTATACAAAGCCCTTCCATTACTACAACTAACATAACATATACAGATCTTTGGATAAGTCACCCATATAAACATTGAATTTATGAGGCGATAGAATCCCACCCCGTCGTACACCATAACTGATACTGAACGGTTCAAATATAGCATTGCCCCAGCGAACAAACACGCTCTGTCGGGAGTACCAAAGAGTAACATGATTAACACGGTCAAATGCCTTTGAGGCATCAAGAAAACAAAGGAATACCGATGAGTTCAGTTCATGATACTTATGAATAATTTCTTTCAGTACATAGATACACATGTCGGTCCCATGCTTTGGCTTGAAACCATATTGATTATCATGAGTTGCTATATAGCCTTGAATCTTGTTGAGTATCGCAAATACAAGAACCTTAGATAGAATACTAGATACGGCAATTGGTCTGTAGTTTGAACTGACATTGATTTTTCCTGTTTTATCCTTAATTATAGGAACAAGTATACTGGACATCATAGTGGCTGAAAGCCATCCATGTACAAGGAAACTAGTGAAACATAATGATAGTAGAGGTAAAATGCGAGCACTGGCATACTTCAGGTGCTCTGCAGAAATCTTGCATTGTATAACATCTTGATCAAATAAGCCAACCGATACGAACATTCGCACACAAGTCAAGTTTTTAACATCGTCCATACTTAATGGGTCTGAGTGTGCTCAGAACTTCAGAAGGTGGAAGCACCGCAACACATACGAAGTGCCAGAATAACGTTCTTCCTCTGAAAACTCATAACGCACTGGGGCGTTGGTTGATGACGCGAGCACATGTGACGTCATGAATTATGCTAATGTCAGGCGATGTCGCCGAGCACATGAGCCAATGCGGCTGCGTGCATGCCACTGGAAGCTCAGCAGGAGCGACCGGCGAGCGTCACCGGCCTCGTCACCATGGCATACAGTCATACATGTACCCAGTTCGAAGAGCAGTCGAAGGCGGATCGAAGTCGCCTTGGAGCCCCGCCACTGCGATGCCCCTTGGCTGACGACGGACGCTTCGATCTGCTTTGCTGCTTATCGAATGCGTTGCTGGGTGAGCGTCTTATTTACCCGATATTCCCGCACAGCAGCAGGCCTTACATCGAAGCCTTTGAACTCAAGCAGCGGATTCCGCCATCCGCTCAGCATGGGGCAATCAATCCTGCTCGATTCACCGTGCACGACACAAATACCTTGCACCAAAGAACACGTGCCAAATGTGGTCACAATTTAGCGCGCTCTCTGCTGCCTCACTTCTTCAGACATGCAAATCGCGATGAAACCCCAGCGTTACGTAATAAGATGACGTAACCCAGCCACAGTTTCTGCAAAGGAGGCAAACAAAAGAAGGCATTTCTATAAGACAAATAGCTTTATTGGACAAGAAAGATAGTACATGACATTAAACATTGTTCTCTCAAACACATATTGAAGCTAATTTTGTGTTGAATTGTATAGAAGGGCTTCTGGTATCATAATTCAGCTGAGGAGGAGGCGCCGATGCAGTCGCCGAGCTGCATCTTCGCCCTTCGTTCCACATGAAAGTGAAATCGTCGCTACACGCGCGACATCGTACGGGCTACTTGCGAATTATGAAATTGAGGAATAACATGCGCTCTAGGTTCGGAAAATAATAAATCGAATACACGATATTTTGTTGATTTAACTGGATATACAAAGAAGTGGGACTACTGAAGGGAAACGGACAGGGAGAGGAGGGGGTCAAATTGCAGCTAAAAGATTTAAAGAAAGAGAGAGCGAGAGAGAAAGGATGTTTCGTATGATAAAAGTCCCAGCAACAGAAGCTGTAATCATTTGAGAAAAAAAAAAAAAAAAAAAAAAAAATCTATTCAGAGCGTTTGTTTATTTTTATCATAACATCTATACAAAACTCTCAATCAATCACATACAAAATTGAGAAATGAAAAGAAAGCATGACCAATGTGTGTATATACCTGTACAATAATTATGTATAGTCATCGCATTCACAGAAAAAAAAAAAAAAAAAAATTAAACGGGGTGAATCCGAAAAAGGGATGGCTGCCCCGGGGAGAGGGGGCGTTTCCTTCTCCCCACCCCCGCCCAAATCAGTTGTAAGGGAGGGGGGAGGGGCTGAGAGGGGAGAAGGAACAGAGGCGGCGGCGACACGTCTTCCTATCTTCGTGATCTTAACGCTAAAGGAGAATCTTAACGCAGGTGAGATTCCTATTCGATACGTTTGCATAAGAGGAGTAGAAGGCTCTGACTGCAAATACTTGGAAGGGCAGAGTGGCGGCCCCGCCTGCCTGAACGAGGGGGGGTGGGGCTTAGTTGTGATTGTGGACTCAGGTCGCCGAAGAGGTCGCACTGCAGCCGATGCAGTACAATTATCATTACACAAAGACAAGAATGCAAAGGAAATGAATGCACCCTCAATTATAGGGAAGGGGGTGTGAGGGTGCAGACGCGAGGGTTGGGGTGGGGGGGGAGGGAATTGAGGAAGGGGAGAAATCACTACACAAATATCCGTCTTCACTCTCGCTAAGACAACACTAAGTAAAAATAAGTGTACAAGTATGAAATGTTGAATATATCAAATCACATACATAGGCTGTTCAAATAAATAATTTATCATCATCTTATGGAACAATAGCATTTTTTGGCTGATATAAACATGGCTACATCTATACTTCTATCCACCTGTTTACATACATTTCTACTTCACACCTCGTAGGATAATGCACACATTGATTGATGTTGAAAGGGATGGTGCAGTAGTGATGAAGAACAAGAAAGAAGAAATAGGAGAGAAATAGAGAGAGGTGTAGAGAGCAGCCAGCCATGCTGTATCTGCCGTTCAAAGGGTTTGTTCTCATAACAATCATCTCCCTCCTCCAAAGCATCACAGAGCAAATCAGATGCTCTGCAACGCCACCGATCAAAAGGTCAAAGGTCAACCCACGATGCACTTTCATGACTAGATTAAACAACTACCTCAGCATTATCAATATCCTATAATCTCACTCTCTTCATCGGATGTTGCTCTATTGAGAGGGAGGAGGTGGAGGAGGAGGTGGGAGGAGGGCTCTCCTATCCAACAACAAAACTAGAGAAGTTCAACATCACACACAGATTCTGTTCTGTGCAATTGTATAGTTGAGTAAATGACCCAGAACAGAACCAGCCGTCATTATTGAGAAAGAGAGAGAATAAAGGAGCTAGGTCACAACTGCCCCACAAGATGATATGAAATTGCTTTTTTTTTTTCCTTTCAGAAAGCTAAAATCATTTTTCAGGAGGGGAGTCATCTTCGATGTTCACATCAAGGAAGAGGCCAGAAATGTTACAGGCGATTTCGTGTTTAGTAGATTCTTTTCTTGGAAAAAAACATAAATAAATAAATAAAAAATAAATTGGTGGGAAATTCTGAGGAAAAAAATATTGAAACGAAATAGAATTGGTTTAGTTTTAAAACAACAGCGCATATATTATGGGGCAGCAAACAGCATTATCAATATCTGGAAAAGAAATGTGTCCATATTGCAAGAAAAAAAAAAAAAAAAAAAAAAAAAAAAAAAAACATAAAGCTTAATATCATATCATGACAAGAAAAAAAAAGAAAAAAAAGAAAAAAAAGTTGATTCTCAAGGCTTGAAAAATGAAACACAGAAAAAAATTTCCATTAATGATACAGCAATAGTAGAACAACATCAGAAGAGATGAACATTTGTCCATTGCACGCAATAACCAGTATCCATTGGGATAGCGTCGTTGAAGAGGAGCAGGGGAGGAGGGAGGAGGAGGATAAAGGAGGAGGAGGGAGAGGAGGAGGATGCACTGCGACTGATTTTTTGTTGACCAGATCGGAGATAGAGCCATGCAGAATGTTATGTCTACACTTCATCTTCTCAATAAAGGGGTTTGTGACGAGGACTGCTGTATGTAGTTGTAGTAGTAGTAGTGATTATAGAAGTGTCTTGTTGGTCTAATTCCAGATCTTAAGGAAACTGTCCCAAGAGCCAGTTGCCACAGCCATGCCGTCTTCTGTGACGCCCAAGCAACTCACACGGTTATCATGCCCTGCCAGAACACCTGCAACGCAAAATCCACAGTCAGCAATATCAAACACATTCAGGTGAACATCGATTCGGCACAACTACATGTTCGATGTACATGCAACGAGTACTAGGGACACGCGTGCCTGGGAAAATCGGTCTTGCAATTCGATGAGATTTTATGAGAAATCGACATCGAAATGCATTCACTGATAAGACGAGGCGTACGTCATGTTAAGAGTGCATCCGGGAAGATATAAAACGCCAACAGTGAAAGCAGACACGCTTGCCGCGCCGGTTGTCCGCCTCTAGCACGCGGCGGTAGGGCGTGGTCTGAGGAGGAGCAAGAGGAGGAGGAACCGCCGGCGACGTCCGTCGTAGGGCGCACCGCTGCTTCTGGCCCTAATCTAAACCTCATCATACTCGCTCCCTTTTCACGAGATGGAAAAAACTCCGGATAGAAAAATGCATGGCTATAAATAGCCCGTTGCAAATCAGTCTGTTTCGCATTACGACCGCATGCGAACATAGGGCGCATGAAGTTATGCAACATGGGGGCCGTGTTGAGAACAAGCGGCGAGATAGCTGCCTCTTCTTCACGGGCAAAGAGAGAACAAGCGAGCCATGGTTGCGATGTAAGCGTGCATCAGCTCCGCCGAGGCATCGATCAGGGCTGTACAAATAGCAACAGCTACCTCGTAGTAGGAGGCGCTCTGCCCCCTCGCATGCAGCCGCCAGCACACAAACGCTCGAACAGCAGCATCGGCGGCGGCGGCAGGCAACTAGCAGCATACGCGCGCTGTGTGCAGATAGCACCAATCAATAGACGACCAGCGCAGTCGCCGCGGCCGCAGCACTGTAATGTGGGCGAAGTGCCAATTTCTGGAGCTGCCTTAGCGCGATGCTCAGGTACGATGCGAGCAGCAGCAGAGGAGAAGGCATCTAGCACGCGGCACCACGCCCTACTGCTGCAGCTGCTCAGGGGGGCATGAAGCTCAAGTATTGCGTGTAATCGATGTTCATGACGACTGCCCCTGTCATGATCATGCATCGTCTGCGCTTGAGAAAGCGCACATGCGCATGACTGAGAGGGCAAGAGGGCTGACGAGGACGAAGAGGAGGGAGGAGGAGGTGGAGGGGGGGCATTGATCGCAGCTCTACGATCAGAGCGTCTCCGCTGCTGCTGCACCTTGATATGATCGATCTATCATGAGGAGAAGGGAAGGGAAGAAGACACACCCTAACGCCCCCCCCCCCTCCTCCCGCCCGTACTGGTCGCGTCTCACGGCAACGGGCACACAAACACGTCCTTGGGCCGCTGAGGGAGCGACCCTCATGGCGGCCTCCGAAAGACCTCCGCCAGGGATAGCCACGCGACGCCCAATTAACACGGCAAGGAAAATCAGCGCTGCTTCCAACATGTTGCATCATGAAAGCAGGAAACGCACTTGCCATGGCAACGATATGATAAACAGATAAAACACGATGACAAGCGAATGAATCATGAATGAACGACCGACCTGCTCTGTCCTGCTTCAGCGTGTCCCAGACGTTGCAGTTGAAATCGTCATAGCCTCCGAGCAGGAGCCTCCCGCTTTTTGAGAAGGCCACTGATGTTATACCACAGATGATGTTATCGTGTGAATACATCCCTATTTCCTGATCGGCGCGAAGATCAAATAGTCTGCAAGTGGCGTCGTCAGAGCCCGTTGCAAACGCAAAGCCGTTGGGGAAAAACTGAAAAGCGACAACAATCAGCACAACACCGCATTGTAATGAGAGAACCGCTTACTGTGATTGCATTAATATCCGACTCGTGCCCAGAGAACGTCTGCTTGCACATGCCATCCCTAATATCCCAAAGCTGAAGAAGAGAACAACTCATGATCCGCTCGTGGCATCAGCATTGAGCACCCACTTTTGCTGAGGCATCACAGGCCCCGGATACAAAAGAACGCATGTCTGGAGCCAGGGATAGGCTCATCACATCACCCGTGTGGCCAGCGAAAGAGGTCGTCTGCTGGCCAGTCTCAATGTCCCACAGGGCACTGAAATGGACGTACTGAACACAGGTCAACACGGTCTAAGCACTCACCAGGTCATGTCTCCTGAACTGGTCACAATTTGATTATCATCAAGGAACCGGCAGCAGGACAGGTATCCAGTGTGTCCGGGCAACTCTCGACTGACTCGGACGTTTCCTTCCCTTGTTTTTAGACTATAGATGGAGCATATGTTGTCGAGACCACCACAGGCCACGTAACTGCCTGATGGTGCGTAGGCACATGTCATCACCCAGCTGGAGCGAAGTGGGATCGCGTGGACCTGAGGGGCGGCAGAAGGAGAATTATGTTATGACTCTCAACGTTCTCTCAAGTACTAAATGGTTGTTAAGATCTAACTGTTGACAGGTTACAACTGGAATTTCTAGCTATCGCACAATTCGAAGAATTTTTCACGGATATTGGCCCGCACTTAAAAAGCAATTTACAGACAAATAAAAGAGTTCTTTTACTAATATCACCGGAGCGTAAAAGCCATAATCATTGATAACTATAATTACCGGTATCAGTTTACTACAAGTATTTAGATTTTAGAGAGGACAGCATAATGATGTTAAGTTGGAAATCATGCATGGAAGAACCACATATATACAACCACAATCAGTAATAGGGCTAAAGAAACATTCTATATGGATAAACACATAACCAAATTCAACAACTAAAAATGTATTAGTTTTCAATTACTGAGATACAGTATGTTCCTTAGTCTTGTGGCTCATCAAATCGAACAGAATTGACAATAACAGAGATCAAAGGGGAAACAATATACATACACATCCAAACTCAGTATTGATCTGTGAGCAGACTAGCTCATCAATTTATTTAGAGAGTCAGGCAAGGTGGGGGGGGGGGGGGTAATTAAATTCCACGGCAACAGGGAGAGTGTCAATGATTATCGAGTTATAAATGCATAAGTAGTCTGCTCAAAGAAGCAGGAAGGAGGGGGATAGCTTGAGTATGGGGCCAGTTGGAATACTTTACCTTGTTGGTGGAATAAGCGTCCCAAACTATTAATTTACCATCTTGCGATGCGGATACTAAATTCCTGCAAGACACAACACAACAGAAAAACTTAAAAAACATCATCTAAGAAGAAGAAACACACAACAACACATGGAGAACGTGGGTGCAAGCAGCTCACTAAACCATGCGCACACGGCAAGGCACTCCAAATGTTACCTTGTTTGTGGTAAATGAATCCCAAACTATAAGTTTACCATCTTGAGAAGCTGATACTAAATTCCTGTAAGACATAAATGCAGTGCTCATTTTCTAACAATGTTACTACTCTTTGTAACAATACTGAATTATTAATTTATAATCAGTTTATAAGTAGAACAATTATTTCACAACCAGGGACAGGCCCTCGAGTGGAAACACTGAAAATCACATCCCAAGTTGTGACAAGGTTAGATATAAGGGTTAAAAACACCACAACCATCTACATACGGTTATCAAAATAAGTAATGAGAAAAGGGGAGTTGAATGGCAATGGTTGAATTTTGTTGGGAGTACTAGCCGTACTAGTAAGTAGTTCAGAAGAAACCAAACAAGAAGAGAGTTGTAAAATTATAATAAACATTGCAGAGACGTGACTGTGCAGATTGAGAAAGTGAACAATGAACTCGTTCGTAAAACAACTGTATAACCCCAAAATACTCGCCGTATCAATCACTGAAATAATTAACTGAAACACTCACTGTATATACAGTACAATGTAATCCCAATGTGAGTTTTTGCGACCTGTCTTAATGATCTGTATAAAGACTTTAATGCACAAAACAGATCTGCAAATTAAATCTACAAATAGTCTAATATCATAACTTATGATAACAATTCCAAATAAAGGATGCACTTTCAATTATCTGCACAAAATGAATGCCAAGGATTCATAATTATTCACTTTCAATCATTTGCAAAAACAAATGAAAACCAACAATAATCCCAAGTTTGTTATCCAAAATGCTAGAATTCAAAGTTCAAACACCAAAATAATATTAGAAACAGAAAAAAAAAAAAGAAACAGAGGAAAGATATAGGAAAATTTGAATGGGGAGGGAAGAGAAAAAAAAAAAGAAAAAAAAAAACAGAAAAATAAAAATCTTGAAATTATGGGTGAGTTAAAAAAAAACCATCCATAAGAATAAGCGGGCTGCTCACCTGCCTGCACCAGCCCCGCTGCATAAGATAAAACACATCATTTCAAGAAGCCATTGCATAGGAAGGTCAAAGGTCAAAACAAAGGGAAACAACAGGGGGAGCATGGGACAATCAGATAGCCAGCTGACATAAATAGTTTCAACAGTAATCTTTCGGATTAGTTGACAACCATAAGAAATCACTGTGATAAATTAAATCTAAATAATCTAAATTAAATCTGTGATAAATTTAAAATAAACAGTTGAGTTTCTAGTGCCTACTGCATCATTTCATTCATTTAATGCTCAACATATGAACGCATTGAAATGAAACAGCATAGACAATCATACTAGGCCATAAATAGAACTTATGAAGGTCATAATAAGCCAGCAACCACATGGGCAGCACACTTGGGCAAACTTCCAGCCCTACCCCCCCCCCCCACCTAAAACCAGGATTCTCATTCTTTCCCATTGTCTCTCACTCAGTATTGCAACTGCTGCTGAGTCCTGGGACTGCATGATATTTCTGATGATCACCGCCCAGATATTTAAAACCAAAGCAGCCGGGAATTGGTCGCGTACGAGTAGCACGACAATTTGTAGAATACGTGGAATAATCAAGGTGCACTAAATTAGTGGACAATTGAGAGATACAAACCTAGAATCTGAGGCCCAGTGCATGGCATATATTTTGGCGAGATGGCCACGCAGAGTGCGCCTCGTGCGCATCTGTATTCTTCCCACTGGTTCGACATGGGCGGCAGCTTGTGTGAGGGTAGTGTCAGCCGCAGCTTTCCTGGCTTCCTGCAAAAGACATCCGATGACATGTCAACAAAGTCCCACACGAGAATCCAAGCTAAACTCACCCTAATTTGATTTTTTAACTGTTCCGTTTCCACCCGCAACTGTTCTAACTCACTACTCATGGCTAATTTTGTTGAATATAAAAAGCAAAAAATAAAATCTGAAAAGAGAAGAAGAAAACAAACTTTATTTTTTTTTTTTTTACAATTTGAGATAACACAATTGAGGGGAAATGTGGAGTTGGTAGTCGGGCAAACCAGAATCGAATGAGTACTTCACACAGAGTCACCTAGGTCACTTCACCTGTGTGCTCCAGGAATCAGAAGGCACCAACTTCGTTTGCCACCAAGAAAAAGGAATGTAGAGTAGAATGTATGTCAAGTAGTAACCTTTATCAAGAAGTGACAAGTTCCATTACACTTCATTTACATCATATATATATATATATTTCTGTTTTTTGCTCTTGTCCATAAAAACTTGTTTTAAGATAGGCAAGAAAAGCCTGGAAGGGGAATAGACGACTGCAAAGAGAGGCTCCTCATGGTTAATCAGTATTTAACTGATCCCAAGTATTCTCAAGATTCCAAAGGAGAGACTATCAATTTGCCAAGATATGCACCATAAATCCATAACATATTATTCGGATATCAAATCCATATCAACCATGCACATTGGACAATATGATCAAACTTTATGTAATCATAGATAGATAGGTGAACAAGAAAAAGTGAATGCCTATCATGAATTAGTTCCTCATGCGTCAAAGTTTTTGTTTACTTCACTTTTAGCTTTTTACTACCATGAAATCAGTTTTACAAGCAGATCAGAGAAGCAGTGCCAAGGAAATCTACATGGGACGTCTTTCCACTACGCCATTGATTGAACATGACTCAGCAGCTGCAGTTGAATAGACGGCAGAGGCAGCTACGAACATCTTACAAAATTCCTAGAATAAAAACCAAAGAGCAGCTAACCTATTTTGTGGAGACCACCCCCCTTCATAAGGCAGCGTATAAACAAAACACTGGGTGTATTTGTGCCTACTCATTGCCATTAACCACTCAACAGCTTTCTTGGAAAAATGTCAAATAGCCGACTTCTTGGTTACGCAAATCATAGCCTGCTAGGGTTCCCAAATATGGAAACAAAAATGATATACCAGAACAAAATTATCTTAATCTTATTCAAATATTAAGAGTGAAAACATTGGTTCATATATTGATATTGATAAATATTTACTATTATTATCCTGTGTGAGTAAATACTACATAAAACATGATGAGAGAAATACATCAGAAATTGAATTACCACAAAACTAATCAGATTACGAAAGCCTCCCGTCTTATCACCCATTCACTGGTATAGGAGACTAGCCTTATCAGAATACTGGGAAGGAAGCAACAACAGACATATATAGTCAAATAGAACAAAATTGTAAGCCCACTTGCGTCAGTTGAGCCAGAATTTGATGTGAAATGCCAGGAAATGAGAAATGATGATCGGGGTCACTCGCCCAGTCCAGACAGTACCTTAAATCAATGCATTTTCACCAAAAATCACACAAGTGCAGACGAAATAAATAACAGCAACACAGGTGCACATACATCCAGAACACATACCAACTATATATAATGAGCAAACGGGTGGAATACTCCAGCGATTCTTGAGAAAAAGGCTAACGTCTGACAGCCAAGCTTATTGATTCGCATATGGAATGAACATGGCTGCCAGGAAAATGGCCACCGCCTAGCCGGCTTTTCGATGGATCCAGGACACGCTACTATCCGGACGGCACAGTCAAGGATGCGAGCATCCAATATAGTACTAGGCAGGGAGTCGAGCGACTGTGACGAGTACTGCAATGTAATCCAATGAAGCGGAACTCAAAACAAAAATGGCAGCTTGAAATGACAGCCGAGACAGGAACCCAGATGAAGGAATTCCACACAAAACAGACGTTTGCACGCTGCTACGACGATATCTGACGGCGCTAAACTTACCCTAGAAAATAATCCGAAGGGACACTAGGGTTTCGTCAAGCATTAAACCCTAGCAGCGGTCAGTTTTCCACAGTGTTCATTCACAGAAATCGCTGCTCACCGATCTCTTCGCTTCAGGGTGCGGCCTCCGTGCGTCGAGAAGGGCGGCCCCGTAGATGGCGGCCAGTGCGCATGCGCCGTGACCCCCGTGACCCCGGCGTCGTCTGCACTCCAATGCCTCCACAGAAGGCGCTTCTTTCGCTCTCGAGTACGGGTCGATGCTAAAGCGCAAGGTTTTCACAAATTCTACAGTTGTTCTCTTTTTTAATTTTAAACTATTTTCTAACTGGGTACATCAACTTGTATATTTCTTTATCTCGCGAAGTTGAGGGATGGTACTAACTCCGGTGTTCGCGTAATCGTGCAAGGTTCTAACAAATAAAATTATATATACATGGAAAATCCTACAATAACTACGGAATCAACAGGACTGAAGTTAGACCGTGACCGCTAAATTTATAGATAATTGTACGGCAATGTTGCAGTTTAGCACTAGCAGTAGACTAAAAATATATTGCAAATGTGATGATGTTCGAGGGCCGATATCACGGGAAAGTATACGAACTTCAGATGAGTTGTCGCAATATTCTCACTATGTCGTCGATTTAAAAAAAAAAAAAAAAAAATATTGCTGATCTGCAATAAGCAATTTCAGACATGAACAAAAGTGAAGAAACAAATTAATGACGACAAGAGAGACGATAATTCTTCCTGGACTTTACTCTATCGTCATTACGTGGCTCAGAGGAATCGAACCCCCTTTAACCTCAGGTTGTAATAAATGACACTACTTGCTGAGCCAATAGTGGGCCAAATTTACATTTTATCACAAGAGAAATGTCTCAACACAACACAAATTACACCACGTGTGTAAACATATATCCTAGCTAACCGCATGTTGAACTGACATATTTGCACGATAAGAAATGCCTCAATTTTAACTTTTAAAACGTTTCACTTCCACATTGGTCCATTTTGTCCGCCTCGAACTACATTATGTTCCCATGATTCATTAAGCCAGGAAATTGTTGACAAATAATGGTTTAGTCCAGATACCATTAGCCTCCCACTTTATGCTCACCATTCATGTACGTCCATAAGACATCGCCTGCGACCGTCGAATATGAGTACGTACAGGAGTCGAGTTTTATATTGTAACGGTAGCCTAACCATCATTTTCCCTGTAAAAATATCAAGGAGTAAAACGAAGAGTTTTCTAGCACTTTCCAAAGAATTTTGAAAGGTGACAAGGGCGCAGGTCGACTTCGAAGCGGCCACGCCAAACCAAGAGCAGTCGTCGAACTCTACACGTGTACCTGTTCCAGTAATCTGAACCTCATTTCATCGATCTACGTATCTTTTCCCCTTTCTTTCCTTTGTACATGTAGCTTGTCGAGCTACGCACGACATTTCGGCCCCTTGCTCCATTTCTACGAAACTTTTCATGATATCGATCACATTATTATGAGAATTGAGATTAGAAGAAAAAAATGCTTGTGTATATGATGTACAAATAACATATTTCAGGTCAAACTACTAATGTAATGCCGTGAAATCAGTTTCCAGACATTTCACGCCTTTGCAAAAGTTAGCATTATGAAGTTCTCCCTCATGACATTATTTCCATTATCACTAACTTGTTTAAGCATTTAATAAAGTTAATGTACTGTTTAGAGTAAGGAAACGCAATGTGTAAAGTAATCAACGTGATGTACACAGGAGTTTTAAAACGGCTCGGTTCTAACTATGTTTCCGTAATTTTCACTTGATAATCTCTTATCTGCGTTATAAACCAGCACGTATAGTATACACAATGGTCCTCGGTTGAACCTTGCATCGAGATCGGAGTTCTCCTTCCATTGCTGCGGCCAGGTACTTATGGCTAACTTTCTTCCTAAATGGCAATGAGGGATGCACGGTCATTTGTTATACCTAATTGCAATTTAAAATGGTAGCATGTGATGTGGTCTCTCGGGCATCATTGTACGTGTGTAGCTGATTCCCATGCCAGCAATCATCGCCATATAATTCAGGCGTACTGTAATTATGTTCTCATCTTCCGTTTTGCTTGCGGTTCATGACAATGCAGCCTAAATTACACGTGGCTGTCGTCTAGATTGACCATTTCGCGAACTTCTTCCTGTGTGTAGGCATGTCGAGCATGAGTTCTGTGACGTTCCAGAAACCGTATACTTTGCCGTGGCTTTCTTCATCTTACCCACGTACAAGGCCGCTAACTTCACGAAAGACCACACGTACAAGAATGCAACGATTCCATACGTCATGTGACTTATTTAAACCATATTCCGGACATCCTAAACGAGGCTATATCACATGGGGACCGACTGATATATGCGTTCGTCATATATTCGTCATGGGGTTCGAGGGAATTGCGTGACAGCCACATCCAACGAGAATGTTCCGTGCGTCAAAGAACAGAGTCTGGGATCGGAAATCGTCGGAAGGCAATCCTATGAATCATAACGCTCTTTCATTGTGCGTTATGAATTTGGTGACCCAAGACGCCAGACCCACAGTAGGACACCCTACTCTTACACTGTGGCACAGTTTTGAGGACTTTTAACAAACCATTATGATCCATTTTAATGACCACCTACAACTCCTGTTAATAATGACGATAATCAATATTTGTCGTTATGGAATCAATGCTACTACATCTTCAATTGATCTTGAGGAGAATATGAATGAGAGTGCGTTATGATTTCCCAGATGACATCCTTGACCTTTGAACTTTGAATCTAATGTTATGACGTTTCCACAAATGTAAACAGCGCAGAATCCAGAAAGCGCACAAAGCGCATGAGTTCAACCGGAGATGGCGACTGAGGGACCGATCGAGCGTGTTGGCGATGAACTCCTGACCTGCAGCATCTGCTACGACCATTACGAGCAACCAAAGGTACTGCCCTGCCTGCACACCTACTGTCAAAAGTGCATTGCTCGACATTACGAGGTGCATCGCCTGCGTCAATCGGGGCAGCTGTCGTGCCCGTCATGCAGGGAGCTCATCAAGCCTCCTCCCGGAGGCATCGCTGCCTTCCGAAATGATGGAGCAGTGAAACGCACGGAGGAGCTGCTGAAAACTCTCCCTGGTCTGGACGGAGAAGTCGAGGCTTGTGAGGGAGGGGAGTATGCAAGGGAGAACGCCATGCTGGAGGGAGCCAGAGGGATGGACCGCTCCCTCGTGGCATCTCAGAGACAGGCGATCACGCAGCAGCTAGCCAGGCTACAAGACGCGCTGAGGAAACTGCGGAGCAAATTGCTGCAACTTTACGCCATCGAGACGTACGTCAAGTATTCGATTGAGATGGAGATAGACAGCAAAGCAGAGGCGGCGAAGAAGACGGGGCATGAGCCTAAACAGAAGTGGTTGGAAGCGGTGAGGGTTGAGATGCAGGCGCTGCATGCCCCCACCATGGCGGAATTGGCCAGTGAGCAAGACAAGCTGTATCAGAAGATTGTAGAAATCGTGTCTGTTGCAAGTGTTGCCGAAGCTGTGTTAACCAAGGCATCCATTCAACAATTTGACGACTGCTTTGACACCCTAAGTGAGCACATTTCAGCAGTGGAGCCACTGGCAGTGCAGTTCTTGGAGGAGGGCTCAGCAAAGCGCGAAGCCATCAACCAACTGGTACCCAAGTATAAACTGTCATCGAGAATGGCGAGTGAAGTTGGTTTGATGCTGGGCTCCGGCAACGAAGCCAAGCGCAGAAAATTAGCCGCATACAGTGGTGACCTGGTGCAGGTCCGGCTGTTAGCCAAGGTATCTGGTCGTGGCACCAAACTGGGCAAGTTCGACTACCCAACCAACGCCACGTTTGTTCATGACGGAAGCATTGTGGTGTGCGACAAGAACAACAAACGCCTGCAGATCTTGGACGCCAAAGGAACTCCACAACGGCTGCTACTGGAGGGGTGCATGAAGCCACGCAGGGCGCGGGTGTGTCCGGTCGATGGTCTCCTGTACGTCAGCGATGAACTCGCAAGTTGCGTGCGAGTCTTCACGCTCGACGGCAAACATGTTCGTAGCATTGGCGACACGGAGTTCCAGTGTCCCGCTGGAATGGCGTTCAATTCCAAGGGTCACCTCGTTTTGACCGACTCTGAGAAATGCTACGTGTACGTGTACAAGCGAAACGGTTCCCTGATCACTCGCTTCTTTTTCAAGTTCATCAAAGACCGCAATATGTCGAACCCGTACTTTGTGGCGGTCAATGAAGATGACCAGATCATCATTTCGGACTGTCGCAACGGCCTGGTCAAAGTGTTCAGCATCACCGGGAACCACCTCTTCACCATTGCAGACCTGGTCATCCCTCGAGGCGTTTGCGTTGATCCTTACGGCAATATTCTGGTGGCGGAAGGGGACAAGCATCGCATTTCAATGTACAATCCGTACGGGAAGTTCATGCAGTACATCATTGACCAAGGTCAGTTCGGCCTCAAGTTCCCAATGTCACTGGATGTGAACGAAGATGGTCAACTGGTGGTCACTCAATGCGGCTTTTACGATGACCACGAAGTGCTTTTGTTTCAATTGTACTAAGTTTTTTGATTATCTGTTTCCTTTATGCATATTTCAAATATTATTTCCTCTTGAAATTCACAATATTTTTGGTTTTACAAAATCCTCGATCACATTAGTATATTTCTATGTACCATATTTCATTAAATTTACGTAAATCCTATTACATTTGCGATGTTTATACAAGGGAGCACCCATCGACCACTCATCAGTCGAGTATTAATCTTACATCAAATACACGTAAACACTTCATAATTATGACTAATGAACCATTCTTTTGAGGTCACCTCATACTTGTTGCATTTATTCTTCACCGTTCAATCCAGAGTGCTCTCTTAGCCAAGTGCTTCTAATATAAGCTATTTTGTCTCCTTTTATCACAGAATGGTAAGTGTTGTTTGCATTGAATAATATTTTTCTTTATCTCTTTTTTTTTCCCCCTCAGGGTTTTACGAAAACAATGAATATTTATTTATTAACATTATTTTTGTTTGCTTCAAGCAGTTTTTCCATACCTGCCATTTCCTGGATGCTGAATAATGCATGTATTTATTTTTAATTTAATTTAAATTCAATTTTCATTTCAAAGATTGGATCAATAAAATTATGATTTACAAAATGTTTTGAATATGTTTTTGTTTCCTTCATAATGAGAACGAAAATAATAAACTAGAGTGTATTAAAAAGTTATGCAATTATTTCATGAAAAATAGGATTGAACAAAACTCCTTGAAATAGGCAACAGAAAAAATACCTGATACAACATAAAATTAACAAATAAAAAAAAAAAAAAAAAAAAAAAAAAAAAAAAAAAGAGAGATTCCAACCTCTAATATTGAAATGTGAAGAGTTTCCTGATGGGAGTCATGATCACCCCAAGAGCATCCCCAATCCACGAATGAGTCGAGGGTTCAGGCGATTTCCTCAGCATTCTTTGGAGTTCTGGTTTCTGAGACACAGAACGGGCACTTCCGGAATTGGCAATGGAATTTCTCGTCTTGCGAAGTGGGGTCATTTCATCACCATCATCGGATGAGCTTTCGTAGAATTTGCGCTTTGGCAAAGCTGCTACGCTGCGACATTCAGCGTCATCCCCCAGGGCAGGACTCCTCTGCTTCAAGTCCGTTTCAAATCGCTCGACTCTTAAACAGGGTATCGGGAGAACATGAAGAATGAATTCTGTGGAATGAGGCTGCAGCAGAACGCCATTGCGTGAGAAATTCAGCGACTGAGCAATTTTCCACAGCTTCAGCTCGCATCGAATGCAGTGGGAATGCGTTTGAATGTTCACTGGCTGTTTGGTGTCGATGACACAGCGCATGACTCTTTCGAGATCTCGGTCATCCATTGGGGTCTCGTATGTGATCTTGAATTTATACAAGATGTCAGCGTGACATACAAGGCGATAGCTATGCTGTGATTTCATCTGAAGCATACCAAACAAGATTCTGAATTACAAACGCTATTTTGTAACTGACAAGATGATATGCAGAAAAAGAAAAGAAAAAAAAAAGTTACCAGTACTTATTATTATTCACCTACCAGTACTGGTACATAGATCGTTCTGATGTGTAGCATATGAAATATCCTGAAACAACTTCACTTGTACCTCTCCAGTCAGCCCGTTCAAATCATATACAGTATAATCTTGATATGCCGAATTTCTAGGAACCGTCAAAATTACTTTGAGATATAATAACACAGATCAAGCATGGAAAACAAATGAGTCGAGTTTAGTTTTCTCTTCGTAGCCACGATGACGAGTGTACGTGCAGAGACAAAATGATGACATAACACTGCCCCCCTCCCTACGTTGATTAATATACCAAGTATCCACCCCCTTTGAGGTCTTGGGTGCCTGGCATATTTTCTCTGATATTGCCGATTTAAAAAGATCACAAACGCTATGTAGATTTCTGTAATCATTGCATGTCTTTAAACAATGCAGACCACAAAGGAACGCATTGAATGAGGCTGTGCATCTTTGTTTTGACACGTATTGCAAGCATGAATAAGATTTGGGAGTTACTTCGAAAACAGCTCGCTGTCAACTTCCAGAAAGGTGAGAATGACACTGATTAGACGCTCCGAGTGGAGTAATTAGTTGAGACAGTTTTATCCAACCACAGGCAAAGTTTCTCTAGCATTCAACTATGCATGAAAGTTTGCATATTTGAGTTAACTTCGACATGAAGGTATCTAAAGTTACCCACGGGGACGGAAAGTGAGTTCGAATTATAGAGCTTTTTGAGTTATGGAAGTTCGATATATCGAGATTATACTGTAGTCTCGATTACAACTGCAGTGCTGTGAAGCTGACAGCATGTCAGTTTCACTACGAATACACCCGCACTCCACAAATATCGTCTTGTAAACCCACAGGAGGCGCTGTTGTACATGGACCATAGTTATGTAATGCAACAACAGTCTGCATAGGGAAATTAGTCTGGGTAGTAAAACAACATGCATGCATGGCTTCATGCGACAGCTCAATGATAGATTCTAGAACTCTTAATGAGTATTCATGATTCAATGCTTGGGATTACATTTACATTGTACATCGTCAGCAGCAGTGATATGCACAATTGCACGTCACTCAAAAAAGCCCATAGAATCGATCTAAAAAGGTTCCGAAATGAACAGAGGTCCTCTTTAACACTTCATTAATATCAGCATTGTACTAATGCAATTTCTCAGCAGTATTATTATTTACAACAGTATTTTCAACTGATCTCAGTTCTAACTTCAGTGCAATGTATTTTTTTTTTTTCTATGGAATGCATTCTTTACAATAAGGTTTTTTATAGTTCACATTGTTTATGAATATTGTTCATGTCGCTCACGAAATCACTCTTTAAGTTCAAGAGTGTTCCAGGAAAGTGATAAAACGCTCTCCTGGCTTCTGCTCGTTTTGAGGTCTGTGAATTATTAATATAATTATATTTCACAGTATTAATATTTGCCTTTACTTAACAAAATGATTCATTTCAGCTCACTGGTCATAACCTATTTACTAACATTACCACGTTCCGTGACTAAGGCCCCCCCCCCAAAAAAAAAAAAAAAAATAAATAAATTAAAAAAATCACGTGACTTTCCGCGCGAGCATGAAAATCGACGTCTTTACGGTGTTGGCGCCAAAGTGCCTTATGATTCATAAAGTATGAAAACGAAACTGACGTAAGTTATCAAGCCCTGATATGTAGTCACTTTATACCTTTTTTTTCATATGACAAAGAAAGTCGCTCTTTGTGCTTCAAGGGTTGAACCTTTGTTTAATTCGGTTCTCCGCTAACTTGCTAAGACTTAAGTAGTTAAAACGAAACGGAACGCCGGAAAGTAATCGATCGACGAGTCATAACGTAACACTTTCACACCGACACTATTTCGACCTAGAAAAGTTCATGCCCATGGTTTCACCGTCCAATTAAAGATTTCTATTTTCAACAGCCACGCCGGCTAGCAACGAAAAGAGTATAGTACTTTCAATTATGGATCACCCTGGTAATAATCAAATAATTAATCTGACAGTTCAAGTTTGAAACCGAAACCTTCATGAAAATGTTAAACGTTGATGATATTAAATTAATACAGATTGGGAAAACGGAATCAGTTAGGAACAGGGGCGCGCTTTGGAAAGAAATCTTTAATCTTATTTTCCTCACTTCAAATTTTAATTTAAATGCTCTAATTACTCATTATGAATTTATAATAAATGTTATCATTATCTTGATCAGGGGTGCATTTTGCAAAGCAATCTCTCACTTCGAATTTTAAACACACTTAAATGTGATACAGTCAAAGCTCGCTATTGCAAACTCGGATATATAGAACTTCCGGTTATATAGAACTATGAGTATTTTTGAGATTCCTATCTTTTAAAATTGCAGGTTCATCAGATAATATGAACTCCGCATTGCTTGAACTTCCGGTTATTACGAACCAAATATCCAGTCCCCTGAGCAGAGATGACTCCTGTTATTACAGACTCATAATAGGAAAGTTCTAGAGTATTTGCTTATCCAGTCATTTTTGACTGTTTGCAAGTCTATCCCTCACTCGTATTGCTTCACTGATCATTTAACTGTCATTTCACACCTATTCGATATCAAAGCAGAAATGCCGCGAATTGCTGGAGCGGCCGATTTCAAAGTCTTTTGTCTCGAACAAAAAGCTAGGTAAACAATCAAGCAAAACCCTTAAATGAACTGTTATCCTTAATTGCAATTGCGGTGAAGGAGACTGACATAATTCTCCACTTTTGCATTCTCTGACAAGCAGACGACAGCACAACCACCGGCCAGTCCACAGGGCTAACTGGGTGTGTCACACTTTGCCTCTCTAGTTGATCAATGTCGAGATCTCACATCATGAAGTTCACAAGCATAAAGTTTCAAAAACTTATATAACACTTGATTTGATGAATGTTCTAACATGTATAATTATATTATCCATTATGTTCTACAGTCAGACCTCGTTAGTCTGCCCTCCTCCGTTCCCAAGAAAACTGACGGATTAACGAAAAGGGCGGATTACATTTCAGACCACAAATTGATCAAAATTGTGTGTCATTTTAAAACCCCCAAAACCAATGTCATGCATTAATGTAGTAGCATATATCATTAGGAATGAAGCAGGAGGTAAAAACTATCTCACAAACGATCACATGAGGCCAATTAATTAAAGATTTTTATTGTTTGAAAAATCTGTGATGGTTGTCTGCTTAGCAGCATGATTCAATCTGCTTGTGATAAGCCGTTTCATCAAGCCCAATCTGTGAAGTTCATCTTTATTTTCTTGCTTCGCTGCCTCCGACTCCTCGAATCTCTCAAAATATATAGCATTTAATGCGCGCATGTGCTGCCTTGCTTCCCTGCCAAGACTTCCTTCACGAGCTCAGATCTCCACTCACAACTTTGTGAACTCTTTGTTCCACTCCTGAACATCGCTTAACCCAGCGACCAATTAAATTAAAGACTTAACATAATTTTCGCCTGCGATTTTAACGCTTAACAAGTTAATTAAAGAATGCGAATCGCCGTTAAACAAACGGGGAGGCGCCAGTTGTTGTTAAACTTCAAAAAATCGCTGACAATTAGTGTGTCGTGGCTGATGTTTGTTTTCGACACGCTATTTGGGGGGCGGATTAAATGTGTTATTTACAATGGTAAAGTGTAGATTCGTTCCCTAGAATCGTGGTCGGAGTCGGATTAACGAAAAGGGCAGATTACATGACACAATTAACATTACAAAATGATTCGTTCCTGAGATTTTATGGCGGATTACGATAGGGCGGATTACTTGACGGCAGATTAACGGGGTCTGACTGTATTACAATTGGATTAGCTTAAAGGGATCTGGAACTGAATTTTAAGTGATGTTCTATTGACTCATAGCACTAATTGCTAGCATTCCGTACCAATAACACCATGCCTGGATGCAAGCGTAAGGAAATAATGCATTCTGAATATCGGGGTTAGCATTGCGCCTATGGGAGAATGGCTTCCATTACGAAGTATAGGAGGCAAACGTCAGCTGAAGGCTTGCCGTGATTGGTCCCGTTCCCCTCGTGAAGCTATCGATTTCAGCCAATCAGAGCAGATCATCTTCGCCATAAAAGGACATCTTTGTTGTTTACGAAACGAAAGCGCATGCGTGGTGCACTCTGGCTGACCTTTTTACTGTTTCAGGATGAGAAACATGGTAGGTGTCCTAGAAAATCGCTTGTTAAAATAAGAAAAATAGTGAAAAAAAAAAAATTTTGCGCCTGACTGGTGGCAAAATGATTATTCTATCTATTTCCGAAAAGAAAATAAAAAAATATCCAGGGGTTTAGTCGCAGGTCACGCTGATATGACGAGGCCCATTGTAAAAGATGGGGAACTCAGTGTTTCATCACAGCTTTTGACGTCACGCCTAGTTAGCAATATATCTCCCGCGAAATCGTTAGCGATGATATTCCTTGTGTGGGCCAGGCATAGGAATCATCTTTGGTGCATCAAATAACGACTCAAAGTCCATTTTTAACCATTTCTCCCTCCCTTTAATTTTGATTGCAAGTGAAGATATTAGTATGCTGATGGTGAATCATTACACAACCGCATGAATCACAACACATTTAAAAGATCAGATAAACTTTTATGTTCTCCTCGTATATAGAACTCCTGATATTATGAACTAATTTGTATGGCCCCTGAAGGTTCGTAATAACGAGCTTTGACTGTAATTGATCCTTATAAATTTATGATTAATATTATACAGTCGAAACTCACTACAGCGACAGCATTTGTCATAGCCAATTTTGTGTCGTTATGCGCGGCTGTCGGCTCCCCAAAGCAGGTCTGGTGGGGAGTCAAATGATTACCTAATATCAAAATGTTATGAACTCATAACGCCATGCATACCATTGTGTATTAATGTGTGTCGAATAAAGCAATAGCAGATACCATAGTACATGTATGAATTGCTATAAGCCTAGTAACTGAAAACTCTCCAGATAGGCAGATATTATTATTATCGCTAATACTCATTAATTTGTGTGATGCTGTGATTGTGTATACATGTAATTTCTGCTCAGGAACAGGAAAACTTTAAGGCCTAAAGTCTGAATTAGATGCCGTTCAACACCTAGCTCATGACCTACTTTTCACAAAGCTCATAACTACTAGAGACCCTTTAATGATCATGTATACAAACCCCGAACAAGAGGCGAGCGATTGCTCGTGCACGCCATCGCTCACACAAAATCATAAACAGGCGAGCGACTGATCACACGCCTAGGCCTAAGAAAATCGTTCGCACCAAAATTGTGTGCCTGCAACGACGACGACCGATCTTTGTCGAACGTGAGACGGAAACTTCCGATCGCACCTCGATCTTTGCCGAGCATGAAACAAAAACTCCCAATCACACCTCGGCTTTCCCGCCGAGCTTGCGGAAAAGGCCGAGCATCTCCTTATTTGGAAGTCATTTACACTTCCGTTTTTCAGTTGGTATTTCACTTTCGGTTTCCCTGATGATGGAGTGAGTGCGTGAGTGATGGGGTTTTACAGCTCCACCCAATCCGATCGGATGATACGGGCGCCAGAACTGAAGGCCCGGGACCGGGGTTTCCCCCTACTCTTATCGATAAATCCCAAGGGTTCTTTATCCTGCATACCACCATAGACAGTAGTACACAGCGCTCGGTTTTTTTACGCATTTGGGCAGCACTGCAGAATCACCGAAGAATTACAATTATAACGAATTACAATTATAATTCACAATCATAACCCCCGTGGTCTGATCGGGTCTCGAACCAGGACCTTGACCCCCACGGTCGGCATTGGATTGTAGTTAGCGGTTTAACCCACTGAGCTATATTATTGCAGACTTAGACTAATACTACTACTATAACTCAATGCTATATCTCAATGCTTTTCAATGGCGCTACCAATTTCTGAAAAAGTTTTACAAAACAGATCGCAAGGAATCAAATTTTCTTTATGTCTGCATGGCTGGCTTACTTTCAATTTAAGTAGTCCCTCAGTTTGGCGATGTTCAGGAGCAGAATGAAAATTAGGAATTGTGAGTGGAGATCATGAAATCAAGTGGAGAAACGAGGGGAAATGAAATTCGGAGACTCAGAGCTGATCCATGTACTCATCATGACATGCTTAAAATGATAGCCCACAATGACCATTCTTCAGTTATTGTTTCTTCTCTCTACATTGTTCATTTCATTTAATTGTTTCTTTTTTTTACAACCAGTTTGTGGTACATGTCACTATCTGACTACAGTAAAACCTGTGATTGGCAAAGCGATTGGCATCATTGGCACTAGTCCAACCATGAACGCCTGTATCATTGGTGATTTCAACGCTTGTACGACAAGAAACACTTTATTCGGAAAGGAAATTAGACTGATGTGCGATGACAATGGCCTGCTGTTAGTGATGTTACGCTGTTACCACCGGACTCTTTCACTTTTAATAGTGAAGCACATCAATCGATGTCTTGGCTTGATCACTGTGTGAACACGCTCCAGGCACACATGTCAATCACAGATATTAACATTGCATATGATGTGTTATCCTCAGACCACTTCTCGCTTGCAATGTCCTTTGAGCTGCCGACCAGTGAGCTGTCTGGGCTTGAGCCTGTGCGGAGCACCACGATTCGTGTCAATACCGCTTCCTGGGAACGTGCCACTAAGTCAGATATCGAGGCATATCATCGACTATGCTGGCCTTTGCTCTCGTCCATTGCGATCCCTCATGTGGCTCTCCTGTGTTCTGATGCCCAGTGCGACAACATCAGCCATAGAGGCCATCTGCAAATTATACAGAGAAATAACGAATGCCATGCTGACGTCATCAGCTGCAAGTATTCCGACCGAACGTCAATAAAGACACAAATCAGTGCCTGGATGGAACGAGTTTGTAAAGGAACACTATGCAGCAGCGATACTTTCATTTACCCTGTGGGTTAGTGCTGGAAAGCCGCGCCAAGGGTCACTGCCTTTAAAGAAATTGTCCAATATTACCTTTCAAAATCTATTCCAGTTTTTGCTTGCTTTATGGATGCATTTAAGGCTGATGCATAAGCTCAATTGTTTTACATTGTTTGAAAAACTTCTAAAACGCAAAATGCCTGTTCTACAGTGTTCTTATTATTTGTTTACTTTTTTTACTGGTATTGTACACAGCAAATCCGGGTAAAATGGGGCAGTGCGGTGTCAGATTATTTTAATTTTTCAAATGGTGTACGGCAGCGCGGAGTCCTGTCTCTTGTTCTTTTTAATATTTATGTGGATGATCTGAGTTTAATGCTACGTGACAGTTGTATTGGTTGTTCTGCTAGTGAGTCTATCTGTAATCATCTTTTTTTTACGCAGATGACCTTGTTTTATTGAGCCCTTCCAAAAAAGGTCTACAACATCTGTTAAACCTCTGGTCTAATTATAGCATATCCCATGACATTACTTTTAATCCTAAGAAAACTGTATGGATGCTTTTTAAACCTCGAACCTCCACATTTAAGAGGCATTGCAAAGTTTCCCTCGGTGGTAATGTTCTAAGTGTTACACCGTCATGTAAAATACCTGGGAGTTTTTATTTCAGATGACTGTTCGGACAATACTGATCTTGCAAGGCAGTTAAGGTCTTTTTATATACGAAGCAATTACTTATCCAGATATTTTAGTGCCTGCACTCCAGCTGTTAAGTGCTCACTTTTTACAACCTTCTGTGGTAACATTTATTCTGGCCACTGTTAGTCTATTTTTAAGAAATCGGCCATGAGGAAATGGATGATTGCTTTAAACAACTCGTTTCATCACTTCATGTTTTACCCTCGGTTTTGTAATGCCAATGGAATGTTTGCATTTAACCATGTTAAATCTCTTAATGAAATTCTTAAACATGCTATTTTTAACTTCCAGAAGCGAATTTTAAACTCAAGCAATAATCTTATTTGTTCAATTTTATCGTGTACTGTCTTTAATCCATCTTTGTGGCATCATTGGAAGTCTGTTTTATTTATGAATTGATGTGATGCATTGCTTATTTGTTATTATTTATTGTTATTGTTATTTTATTTATTTATTTCATTTATCATATGCATGTATATGGATTTCAGTCTGCAATAAACTATTGTTGTTATTATTATTATTATTATTATTATTATTATTATTATTATTT
>KB307920.1:478302-492049 GCA_000328365.1 Capitella teleta
CCCCCCCCCCCCCCCCCCCCCCCAATAAGGACACGATCCCAGTGTTGCATCTATTTGATTGCAACATAGGTTGAAAATGGAATCATGTAGGCTCTGTACTGTTATTCACTTACGAGGTGTGAATCTTGATTCATTGGGGGCATTCAATACACGCATGTTGCACTGTGTGTCGGGAGAGGGATGCTGTACTGTTGATGAATGCCGTTCTTCCCTTGGGAGGAACGTCCTTGATGCCCTCAGCTTCCCTGTGCTGTTTCCCATCTGACCCATGCTTCGGCAGAAGCAGAAATTCAGCCAGGGATAATTTGCAAGCATTGAGCGGACTCATCCATTACAAGCATATAATAATAATAATACTATGAAAGCAATCTTCGCATTGATCCGCAGCAGTTAAGCGCGTTTTATCGCTTGCTCAGCAATTTTAGCGTGTGCGGTTTGTTCATCTGATGCCAATGTGTGAAGCATGATTATTGGTGCACGTAAAAGAACACGCACTGGCGCACTGATGGGATTTCCGCAGCAGACAATGCGCCATGTCACCCATCGCCTCCTCCCTCGCGCCAATCCGAAATTGATCGCTGTTCTGGATTACATCTCGGCAGCAAGAGCAGGTGTCGTGTAATGTGAGATAGACTTCATTTCGGTTTTTTTTTTTTTTTTATTTTTTTTTTTTTTTTGCGCTGGTTGTGTGAATTCTAATGATTGCTAATTTCACTTCAGGTGTTGATGATGATGATGCAGTCTTTGCGTCGTTTGAGCGTGCGGTTTCTCTGCCTTTTGGTGGCATTTGCTGCCTGTTCGTTGTGGATCACGGTTCACCTTTCCAAATGCACACACACATCCAACACACGGGACGACAACTTCTACAGGTAAACGCCACTCTTTGTGCGCACCATTCTTGACGATCATTAAGTAATTATAAACTGGCGTTTCTATTAACGAATTTTCGTCTCGGAATCTCCACCTTCAACGTTGGGATTTTTATGGCGTAATTACCCAAAAAAATCCAGAGTTAATTTGGTGTGGTTATCAATTGAACTAGACCTTTATAATTCTGATAGCTAATTGATAATATGAATTAACACAATTGTGAATAATTTTGCATAATTAACCTACTTTACCTCCATGCTGAGTGTGCTTTTAATGATGTCACGTGATACAGGGAGCTGTCCAATGAGGATGCAGAAGTGGAGTTGCGCCACCTGCAGTCGTCGGTGCCTCAGGGCAAAGGTGTGCAGTCCAGCTCAGAGATCGAGTGCATCATCAATGAAGAGTACAGCGTATCGTGTCGTAAGGAGGACTCAGACGTCTTCCTCCCTTTTTCCTTTGTTTCCAAATACTTTGAGGTACGTTCGGGATTTACTGAGGTGTTTTTTGTGTGTGGTATATTTGTCGTCTTCTTCAGGTGTACGGCAAGTTAGTGCAGTACGATGGCTTTGAACGCTTTGAGTGGAAGCACAGTTACTCCCGTGTGTACGAACCGCAGGGCAAGTACTCGCCGGAGGGCATCTTCATGTCATTTGAGCACTACAACGTGGAATTCCGCGATCGTGTCAAGTGCATTTCTGGCATTGAAGGTTTGCTTATCGCTGGCGGTTCTTAATCGGTTGACGTTTGTTTCTGCAGGCGTCCCCTTGTCGACGCAGTGGGGGCCTCAGGGATACTTCTATCCCATTCAGATTGCGCAATATGGCCTCAGTCATTACAGCAAATACCTCGTGGATGAGAAGCGCACTGTGTCTGTGCTGGAAGATGCAGAGTCACGTGACACTGCTCGCTGGACGGTGCTTGACCCCATGGACTCCCAGGTGGACAATGTTTGGGATGCGGACGCTGGAAGTCGGGTCATCTCCTTCAACAGCCTGGGTACGCTTATGCTTGTGTCTGTCAGGCTTTGTTAATTTCTATTTTTTGTGTGTGTGCAGATTCCAGTTCTGGTGTCAATCTGCCGGTTGGCTCCAAGCTCTTTTTTTTGTCGTTGGACTTGAGGTTCATCAGCAATGCCAGCATCACGGTGGTGTTGGAGGCTAAAGGCAAACAGCCGCAACTCTTCTTCGTGCACTACGTCTGCTCCAACACGTTGATCTCTGCCGATGGAAACGAGGTTTTCTACGGCATTGGAGACCAGCGCTCGCATTGGCAGACGCTCTCGCGAGATCTCAGCACGGACCTCCACAAAGGCCTTGCCCTCAATCGAGGACGCAGCAAGAAATCGCGACCCTCGCTCATGCGTGTCGTCAGCCTCAGTCTGAGTGGGCGGGGTCGTGTGGATAACATCACCGTCTCCAGCAATTCACATCTGCCTCAGTTCCACGCCGCAGCTGACTGGCTGGTGCGGCACCAGGACAGCCGCGGCGGCTGGCCAATCCATGTGGAGAGGGTGCTGGCCAACGGACGGCTGCAGCTGCCGCCTGGCTGGTACTCTGGCATGGCGCAGGGCCAAGCGATGTCACTGCTGGTCAGGGCATACAGCCACACGCGCAATCAAGGATACTTGAACGCTGCTCTCCGAGCCACCGCTCTGTTTGATGTGGCGTCAGGCAACGGCGGGGTGCTGGCGAAATTTGCGGACAACTATCCCTGGTACGAAGAGTACCCCACAACGCCTTCTTGTTTTGTGCTCAATGGTTTTATCTACGCCCTCATAGGGCTTTACGACCTGCAGCACACGGTGACAGACGATCGAGGCGCCGATGCCTCCAGACTGTACGCCAGCGGCATGCGGTCACTGAAAGCCATGCTGCCTCTGTTTGACACAGGCTCCGGAAGCATCTACGACCTGCGGCACTTCACCCTCGGGGTGGCTCCAAATTTAGCACGCTGGGACTATCACACGACTCACATCAACCAGCTACTGCTGCTGGCCACCATTGACAGTGACCCCTTGTTGTCTGAAACAGCGTCACGCTGGGCGGGATACATGAAGGGGCATCGAGCTCCTCACAACTGACCACAACACTTCATCATTGGGGACTTCTGAGAAGGACCCCTGGTGGTGACGGCATGCACTAGTCAAGATTACCTCTCCTCCCGATTCTCTCTCTGTCTGCCCTGCGTATGATTGGCTGTGTGGAAGCAATATATTATTCTTGAGTGCTTATATTATTATTATTATGTAATAAGGTTGAGAGGAAATTTTAATTCATTCATAATCTTTATTTTGTGATATAAAATTAATCTTAATAAAATAAATAATCCGATTGTAATTTTTATTTTCTGCTTTCATTTTCTTCCAGAATGGTTAAATGTAGAATTGAGATTTAAATGTTATTTATTTATTTATTTTATTTTATTATTATTATTTTTTTTTGGTGGGGTAGACCCATGAAAAGCAGGTGCCCACGAAGAACACATGTACTCAAAATACTAAATTATCGGAAGATAAATAGCTTCCAAGCCTTGCCATTTTTGAGAACTTATGAAGCCTTAATATCCACGCATACAACAAACATCCTGGTGTAAATGTTTCGGTAATTGCGGCCGACGGCGACCGCAGAGTTCCATGTGAGCTGCGGTAATTGGGGACTGATCGCGTTGAATATCGGACGAAATTGAAGCCACTCATTTCGTGTTATTTCTTGGTCACAATTTGGAGATAATTAAGTCAATAATTCTTCTGTTCTGCATGTTTTATGAGTTTATGGCACTGTGCACTATTTGTGCCGTACATACTTGAGTGTCTAGTGTCAATGCACACAGCAGGATGTGTGCTAAGAGTTCAAGGTCACCCCAGACAGGTCACTGATTAGATTATGCAACTTAATGTCAATTGTCAATACCACAGGGTACACGTTGCTTGGCCAGGATAAATGCCACGCATCAACAGAGGAAGGCGCTGGTCTGAAATTCCAACCGGATCAAGCCGCAAGTTTTGAACGCACGAGTAGACAGCTAGTTATTATGATGTAATGGGGTTATTAGGTGCATTGTAACAGCGTCAGTCCAGTTGCATATTTGCACGATCGAACATACTGTAACAGAGCTATTTGGCGAGGTTACTTTGGTTTTCAACCATGGAGCAGCACCGCCTAAAACCCTAAAACGATTTGTTCGCCGTAGAATGATTTCTTTAACAAGTCATTATATCGCCAAGGAAGCCGAAATGTTCGGGACTATTCACTCAAAATTATTCCGTGGAATTTGGCTGACGATACGATTATATTTATAGTGAATAAACAGCTGACCCACCATTGACAATTCCCAGGGTCAAATGAAAGACAATTTCGTGGAACTTTTACTTCCCTACGATGAGCTTAGCCAGATAAGGCCGTCTGTGGTATCCATGGTAACTATTCCAACGGGACCCTCGCTGTCTTGCCTCTTCTCTTACGTTTTGGTTTGTATGTTGCTCTGCACAACTAATACATGTATTTAAGATCCCGCCACAGCTACCTTTTAAAAGCAGAGGTATGTACTAATTATGTCTACAAACCTCAGTGATCAGTGACCGAGAGGAAGAACAATTATGCTTCTTCTCTGTGCACAGAGTGCAACAGAAGACCAGTATGCATGCAAGCTGTATTTCTTGTTGATTCACAGAGACATTCAGATATTGAATATATTTCATGAACCTTCCTCTGATGTTTGCTAAACATTAACTCTTTGTGATGGGTTAACCATTTCACTGTTCTGTGTGACTGTGTGTCTAATGTTATGTACATCAGTACATATATCCCTTCCTGGTTGAAATTCTGATTGGAACTTGTGTGCCATGGAAAGTAGACCTGCGCAGTGACCTTTTAAAGCACTGGGGCTTTCCTGGAGGCAGAACAAATTGGTTAGGGTGTAGTTTTACAATTAAACAGACCAGAGCAGTGAACGATTCTCTCGTTTTTATTTCATCAGTGCATTTGTTTAAATGCCTTCGAGCTCTTATCAAAAATACTCCATACGAGTATCTTTGCTCTTATACATGTCATATTAAGCAACAACAATAATAATAATGAAAATAAATGAATAAACACCAGCATGCTATTTCTGATCACTCTTATGATATTTGTTAAATTATTATTATTATTATTATTATTATTATTATTATTATTATTATTATTATTATTATTATTATTATTATTATTATTATTATTATTATTATTATTATTATTATTATTATTATTATTATTATTATTATTATTATTATTATTATTGGATTTCCGTCAATGATTTGTGTTCAATTTTTCTACCACTGGATACAACATTTTAATTATTTCGACTGATTAGTCATTTTTATTTTTATCGCTTGGTGTTCGATGCATATTGAACGGATCGAGGAAATAGTTTCGCATTCATAAATTTATATTTTTATGATTCGGTTCTTTTGAAACTCACAAAAACAGACTCATGAGTTATTGTTGATTTTAATCGACACATTTCAATAAAATATTTTCATTAATGGGATGTTTATTACATTTGCATTTGATTTATATCTTATTTTATTTTATTTTGACTTCGTGCGGTCTTTGCATCATTTATGTCTCAATCCGTTCTTCAACCATCAAATAATTTAGTTCTTTTAGCATTCACTTGGAAATAAAATAAAAGAACTTGAATGTAAAAGTTTTATTCATTTATTCAGAAACGCTAATTTTCACGTGCATCTTCCAAATTATTTATATTTCTGAGATTTTGCTGAATTATTCAACATTTAATATTTATGCCTTGTTAAACAAACTGTATGTATACGTGTATGCGACAATAAACATGAGGCAGCACGCTGTTAGATAAGAATAAGACGGATGTATGAAGTGCCACGTACTACTACGGTATGCCCAATTAAAATATATGAAAAAAGGAGACTCCTTCAGAAAAGAAAAGGGGAAATTAAACAGCTCCATGCATACCCACAAAGAGCACAGAGGTTATTTGTGGATCTATGTATCTGTTTCAGCAAAAATAGAGCATAAAGAAATCCATGAAATACCTTGCAGATACCCAGGCGAGCATGAGGTCGCGACCACAATCATCACATGTAGCATTGATATATGGGGTATACTAGCTACTGCGTGGAGTGCAGCATTTCTTTCTTTGTTTGATTCAACACGAAGGAACAAAATATCAGATTTTTGGTCCGGATCTGAGGCATTAAATATCCGATGTTGTTCCTCAAAATTAATATAGTTTTTACATTACATAGAAGAATAGTAGCAAGAAAAAGAGATAAAAAGGGGACGGAATATCTATGAATACATAATTACCTCCTATTCACTTGTGATATTCGGACATCAATTCAAATAATGTGAATTATAAACACTTTGGTCGGAATTATATTGTGGTTAACAACTGCTCACTCGATCAAAGGCAAAAAGCGTGAAAGCCCTTGAAGCGAGTGAGCAGTTGATCTGCGGTCTTACTTGTGCTCGTATTTTAGTCCTAGGATTTGGGCAATAAACAATGTTTATAATTTATTTCTGTTTGGTACGTAATTACATCACTATCTTGTAGTTACTACAATGAACTGCATGATATTGAAAATACGGACAACGAAGATTCTTTGGCCAGAAATATGCGGAATAAAATCAGATGTTTTTTTAAAGAAACAGATGTTTAGTGTAACCTGCACTAAATCTCAAAGAATTAACGTTTATTGCCATCAATGCCATCTGGCACCGGCGGATTGACGTCACACTAATGACTATTTAAAGCCTAAGACACCAAGCAAGCAACAGACATCTCCTCTCTCCAGGTAGGTCTCCAGCAACCAGGTGAGTCCTTCGTGAGTCTTGCATCATTTGAGAAGTGGGCGACGAAAGAGGGTGAGTTTGTGTGTGTGTAAGTGAGTGAAGTGCTGAACGAATAATTACATGGCTTTTACATGTGGTTGTGGGCCTGTATATATATTTATATCAAATCATTGTATTCATGATGGTGTTTATTTCAGCTCCTCCCAATATTTGCACTTGCTGGGGTGATCCTCATTGCACAGGATTCAGCATTCCTGAAATCCTCATCCATGGATCCTGTCGCCATGTTCTTGCCTCGGACAACTGTGCCAAGACAACATTATCAACCTTCAAGATATCTGGCAGTTTCCACAAAGTCAAGCCTACGGTGCAACGCAGCTATGTCAGAACAGTCCACGTTGAGTTCAAATTGAAAGACGGCACTCCAGTCGTAAGTACTCGTCGATATCTGTTAATACAATCGATAGTAACCGGGCTTTGAATTCATCAGGAGGCCACTTTTAAGCAAGGTCTCGATTTGTCCTTTGTCAGCGAAAACTCAAACGACGCGAGCTTACAGGACACCAATACCAACATACCAGGTTTCCCTGATGTCTCAGTTGTCTTCTATAAAAACGCCTTCGAAGAGTTCGGAGGTAAATGGGACGACGTTAGAGTAGCTGTACGTTTGAACATACTTGTTATACGCAGAATATTCTTATGTTTTAATTATAGGTCATCCAATTGCCAAATGACATCAAAATTACTTGGGATGGCGTCAAACGAGTTGAGATCTCGATGCCTGGCAGCTTCAAGGGAAGCCTTTGTGGCATCTGCGGAGAAATTGATGACTCGAACATGATCATCGGAGGCCACGATTCCACTCATCAAAACGATGCGGATGGATGTGCCCCCAAAGCTGCCTCTCTGCCTGTCAACACCTGGGTAGGCCACCGTTAGAATGGACGACTCATCATTGAAAATATGTTTTCTGATTGCAGACTACTGATGTGATAGAATACGGAAACTCGCATTACATCGCAGGGGACGAAGATGAAAATGACGAATGCAGAGAGGAGTGTGGCATGAACCAGGAGATTACCATGGCAACCGATGATGCCACCACCACTCGAATACCATACGTCCATCCAAAGTTTATCTATAAATGGGTAGGGAACGACGTTTGATCTCAAGTGAAGCGCGAGCTTCATTTAATATCTTTGTGTCGGTTATCAGGCAACGTCATTGTAACAAATTGAATGAATCAATGAATACATGAATAACAAAAGAACAATAATGCTTACCAAATTGTTTGGGCACCAAAACTTAAACAACGACAAGCAGTAAAAATGCGTGCGTCCTAACGGACATCGCTCAGCAGTCTGCCGGCGCATTCGAAACAGCATTGAAATCACTCAAGAAATAAATACTCAAAATAGACCTGACAAATCGAGATTCATGAGGACATTAGAACATGCGTTATGTTCAATAGAATACGGTAATACACTCCCGCCATCATGAACGCACATAAAGAGAAGAAAGAAAAGAAAACAAAATTATATACACGACATGAAAAACACAAACCAACGTAGAACACAAGACATCATGAAATTGTGAACAATCATTCGGCACATTCAAGAAGAGCTAGTTGAACAATTGGTCTCACTTTCAATCCATTTTTGGTTCTGACCAACACCTTTCGAACAAGACCATCATTTTCACGATATACTTCAACAACACGTCCTAGAGACCATTTGTCTCGTTGGCTACCTTCATTACACATCAAAACTAGATCATTATAACTTTCATATTGCATTTGGGTTTCAACCATATCTGACTTAGAATCAAAGAAGGGACATATTCTTTGAGAAATCTTCTTCAAAAAATGTCGGCTGAATATTGCGCTTGCTTGTGGAACCGTCTTGGTGCCATCGAACCTTCAAACACATGAATTATTTCTCAGAAGAAGAATATCACACGGTGACAGGGGAATGTCATCAAGATCATCTGACATCGAAGTGAGCGGACGATCGTTGAAAACTTTCTCTGCTTCACACAAAAAAGTAATCAAATTATCCTCACTCATCTCCTGTTCATTGGTGATACCAACAAGAACTCTACGAACCGACCTGATCAAACGTTCGTAATGACCGCCATGATGGGATCCAAGTGGGGAATGAAAATGCCACAATATGCCACAATATGCCACATTATGCCACAATATGCCACAATATCCATTTGGACGTCGCATACCTCTGTGCATCAGCATCAATAAATTGGATGACGCCTCTCAATTCCTCTTGGGTGCCATGCAAGTTGCATTGTCGGAATAGATTTTTTTCTAGAACTGCACGTCTCGCAATGCATCTGGAAAAGGCAGACAGGAAAGAACTGGTTTCTGACAAATTAATACTGAAATGAACACGAACGAGGTCACACTTTTCTCCGTTTTATTAAAGGTAACACGTATGCCATATGCGACGGCGAGCTTCGCCACAAACAGTGTCTAATGCAAAGAGTCATAACGACGACTTATTGCCTTCCAGCTTGGCTGTCACACTAAAAACAAACCTCGTCAATTTCTAATCCAACTCCTTGCTTCACCTTCAAGAGAAGCTTTCTCAACAAAGCAGCAGCATGTAGCTCTTACTTTGGAATGGTAGCCTGTGGAATGTGACCTTGAACTTTGGAGCCACCCTCGACTTTCCTTGCACGAACGCGACACAAATTTGGCCTTGTGAATCGACCTGGCGAACATACAACATAGCAGCATATCCGTCCTGGCTGGAATCTTAAACCATGTAGAGCAATATGTACAGGTTCACAAAAGGAATCGAATCGAAAACATCTGGGAATTCGCAAATCCGAAATCATTTGCATTACACCACAGAATTCCTTTCATTGCATTTGCATTTCATGCGTCGTATCATCCCACCCGATGGAAGAATTTTGCTGAATCATAAACTTGACTGATAGAAGTGCGGGACACACAACCCCGAGTGGATCATATAGACGCGAGCAACGATGGACAGCAGCGATCTGCGACATGAAAGAAAATTATCATCCGGCAAATGACATGAAGACATTATCTCATCCGTCGGAACGTTCCATTTGAGACCAAGAATTGAATGCTCGTAGGCCTACTTAGATTCACCAAACACCAGATTCACTGAGTCAACACAATCACTTTCAGAGACGGTGTTCATCACAGCCGGGTATGAGGCATGAGGCATGATGGGGTTTTACGGCTCCACCCAACCCATTCGGGTGATACGGGCGCCAGAACAGAAGGCCCGAGACCGGGGTTTCCCCCTACTCTTATCGATAAATCCCAAGGGTTCTTTATCCTGCATACCACCATAGGCAGTCGTACAGAGCATCCGGCCTTGTTACGCAGTTGGGCAGCACTGCAGAGTCACCGAAGAATTACAATTATAACGGATTACAATTATAATTCACAATCATAACGCCCGTGGCCTGATCGGGTCTCGAACCCGGGACCTCGACCCCCACGGTCGGCATAGGATTGCAGACAGACCTACTTTCAAGACATTTCTCACTCCCTGAATCAAACTCAACGCAGCCTCCTCACTGTAAACTGAAGATAGCTGGTCATCAACGTAGAAATTCATGGACAAAGCATCCTTAATACAACCATCATCAGTGATTTTCATAAGAGACTTGATACAATGATTTGCAACGAATCCTGACAATTTTGCTCCATAAATGTGAACGGCGGCTCTATACTCCTCTGGTTCCTTGGTGAAATCTCCGTCAGTCCACCACAGGATTCTCAAAGCACCTTGATCGCGTGTAGGAAGTTTGACATTCAAATAGTCATCTTGCGTATGTCGGAACACACATCATACTTGTATCTCCTGAAACGCATCAATACATTTTTTTCCAATCCATTGGTGAATAGACAAAGCACAATACTAATGCCATTACAATTACGTATGCACGTGTGCATGCAACATAAGCAATATCCATCGGGGATGACTCCATTGATATTAGTCTCAGATATGCAAACACCTTTATCCGTCACCATATCTCTCTTTTTCTCGCAATGGAAACAATTATATTCTATATTGAACATTTATAGAATAATTCGAAAGCAAATAAAAACCATAATTAAAAATGATTAAAACAATAAAAAGCAAAATCCATTAGATAATTCATATTGTATATAATACTATGGGGAATTGATGTATGAGTCGCGATGGAAACTTCTATGGAACTATTATAGAATCGTAGAACGTAACTATTCCATCATTTTGCAAAACAAAATAATTAAACATACAGACGAGATCCGCAGAAATACAATAAACGTAGATTATAATTGACAGACGGGAAGAAAAAGACCGAATATATGCTACTCCATAACGTCATTGTAAAAAAAATAAATAAATAAATAAAAATATAATAGCCCACTGTATATCTGCCCTTAAAATCGACATTTTTTTCAAAGAGAGGAGGAAAATAAAACTCCACATACACAAAAACAAGCTTATACAATGCGACGATGGGAAACATTGAATTAAACACGAAACAAGAATAATGACTTATTTCAAAAATAATGAATGCGTGTTGCGTTTTTACGGTTACGCCTCAAATTTGCATGATAAAATCATTGTATATTTTCATCGCAAATCATCATTAAAAGCGAGTGATTAGTCAAGCGAGGAGAATTCGATCGATAGGCCATCAATTTAGTTTTATTAAAAATCAGCGTAAAACGACATCGTTCGTGAAGTGCTGTCAGCTTTTATAATGAAGCAAACTTCAACTAATTATCAAAGCGAGCTTAATTTATGGCTCATAGCAACGATTTTTGCGAAAGTTCATTTTATTTAATGCTAAGCTCTTGATTATAACAGCCTCGGATTTCTGACAAGTCAAAGTCAACCGTGATACATTATTGACGCAGGTTAAATACTGATTGCATAAATTTATTACATCAATCCTGTTGACATGTGATTCATATTATTGTGATGATAATATATGTTGTGAATTTAGGAGTTTCAAATATAATTTTATCGACAAAAGGTTTTTTTTTTTTTTTTTTTTTTTTTTTTTTTTTTTCTTCAGAGTGTTACTGTCTATGATCCTTTCTTGACATCAGCGTGGCTTTCCGACACCTACACTCAACATCCACATTCTCAAGATTCTGTTCCGGATGAAAAGGATCAGCCGGGGACCAGTCGGGGAAACCATGAAGCTGCTGAAGAGCTGTCTCAAGAGAGATGTCGAACTGAAGAGTGTGGAGCCCGGCTCGACAATTTACCGTCATGCTCCCAATGCCATCTCGGCCCACTTCGCCTGCTGTGTAATTCTATTACCTTTGAAGTATTCTAGGGGCACCTAGTAGCTCAGTTGGTTTGACCTGCTGACTGCAATCGTATGCCGACCGTTGGGGTTATTATAATTCTTCTGTGACTCTGCAGTGCTGCCCAACTGCGTAACAAGGCCAGACGCTGCCTATGGTAGTATGAAGATCCCTTGGGATTTATCAATAACAGTAGGGGGAAACCCCGGTCTCTGTCCTGGCGCCCGTATCACTCGAGTGGATTCGGTGGAGCCGTAAAACCGTATCATGCTTCGAAGTATTCTTGTTAGTGGCAGCCTGGTACGTCAATCACTGAATTTCACATGTATTCGTTTTATTGTTCATGTTTCTGACGTGATTTACATGTATTGATATTTCTACCTGTTGAAGTTGTATGCATATGTTTGTATGTATATTGTTATGTCGTTCTGAGTACCATATTTTTTTTTTACTGTCTTCTCTATGTTGTTGATTCTTTTCAACTGAACTTTCATTGATTCGAACACTTCTGCGTATTTAGATTTGATTTCTAGCACATTATTATTGTCTTTACCATTCATGTGTTTTTGGGGATAGAGTAACGGTTATGATTATAACTTGTAATTGAGCATGGTGAGGTATATATTTCTTTCTATATCTCATCTCAGCACCTAACAAGTCAAATTTTGAACCCATGTATGACCTTCTAAGTATGTCAAGATTGTTTCGTAGCACTCTATGGTTGGAGAATATTCATGAAATTTGCATGTCCGAGAACCATATTTTATCTTTTTTTTTTATGATATGTTCATTGGTTTTGTGCCATTTTTTTCATAATAATAAACATGTGTGTTCACCACATCACCAAACTTATTCTGGTGTATCTGCTTCTTTTTTTCAGTTATATATAGAGTCCTTCTCATATAATCCATGTTCTATGGGGCATACTATATCTACATCAGCGGCCGTGTACAGCAAACGCGTAATATTTACATGGGCAAGTGATGGTACACTGATCCAGGGTCATAATCTGAATCCATTCAGATCATTGAAATTCAATTTCTAAGTGGTCACTTTGTCGCTGAATTAGGAATTTAAAATTTAATATGAGATTATGACATTGTAGTGCCTCGTTCAAGCACCGTGAACAAATTCATGTCGAACAGTGATTGAGCAGATACGCTCAGGGATCCCCCAGGGGATCTCCCGTCTGCACTAACCGGTATATATACCAGGCATGCTCGTGAATAAAGAAAAGGAATTCAGTAGAGCCCAATTGACTCGTGTGTTTCATTGAGCTCCTACAACATAAAGGTGTTCAAATAACATCCTTCAGAAAATTCCCCGACATTTACTGGACTCATTGTTAAGTACTGATATATGATACACTATAAACAAATATGTGTATGTTCTGTGTTACACATATATAAGCAACCATTTTGCAACATCCAGGCGACCCTTTTGTTACAGCAAACCTTTTGACAACATGTGATGCAAGAATCAATAATTGTGAAAATGTATTAAATATTCGTTAATTATAACATTAAATGTCCAGAATTTGTTGCAAATACTTTCTTCATTATGTTATCAACAAAGTGATGTCAGTAGCTTCACATGACATTCTTTAAACCAAACTGAACACTCTCATTGCGTGTATATCAACCAATTGGCCACATTTCAATCACATTATCTTCATTCTATTGTAGGTGACACAAAAACATTCTGTTTCTGTCACCACCAACTTTCATTTTTTATTTAATTGCATATATGCAATATATGAATAAAT
>KB307920.1:499348-521158 GCA_000328365.1 Capitella teleta
TTGATTCTATGGGCTTTTTTGAGTGACGAGAGACCATTTTTAAAGAAAATTCGTCAATTGTGAATGATATTCAAGACGAATTAAAATACGAATTTCCTGCTCAGGCAGAATAGCTTGAAATGAGATGAGTGCGAGATTTCTTTTGTGAGAACTGCTGGAAGCTCTGCTCACTCGACGGCTCCCATTGTTAAAGGGAGGGAGAACTGGTTGAAAATGGACTTTGAGTCGTTATTTGATGCACCAAAAATGATTCATATGCCTGGCCCACACAAGGAATATCATCCCTAACGATTTCGCGGGAGATATATTGCTAACTAGGCGTGACGTCAGGAGCTGTGATGAAACACCGAGTTCCCCATCTTTTACAATGGGCCTCGTCATATCAGCGTGTCCTGCGACTAAACCTCTGGATATTTTTTCATTTTCTTTTCGGAAATAGATAGAATAATCATTTTGCCACTAGTCAGGTGCAAAAAAAAAAAATATTTTTCGCTATTTTTCTTATTTTAACAAGCGATTTTCTAGGACACCTACCATGTTTCTCATCCAGAAACAGTAAAAAGGTCAGCCAGAGTGCACCACGCATGCGCTTTTGTTTCGTAAACAACAGAGATGTCCTTTTATGGCGAAGATGATCTGCTCTGATTGGCTGGAATCGATAGCTTCACGAGGGGAATGGGACCAATTACGGCAAGCCCTCAGCTGACGTTTGCCTCCTATACTTCGTAATGGAAGCCATTCTCCCATAGGCCCAATGCTAACCCCGATATTCGGAATGCATTATTTCCTTACGCTTGCATCCAGGCAGGGTATTCTTGGCACGGAATGCTATCAATTGGTGCTATGAGTCAATAGAACATCACTTAAAATTCAGTTCCCCATCCCTTTAAGCAAAGGAGAATTACTTTTATCACATCACCAGTCCGAAATCGGACCGAGAAGAAAGCGAGATTTTAAACCTCTAAAATTCCATGTATCTAGGAATTAGATACATCGAATGTGACCGCCAAAAGGCGTATTTGTCTGTTGGGTTGCATCCTCTATCATCCGTTACTAGTTCAAAACAATCTATAGAGGTCCTGTTTAAGGTTTCACCCAGGGAGCCAATGAGACCGAACCGTATCAGAGCATTTGGGCTCGAATACCGCCAGGTTTATCAACGTTCTCCTTCGAGGACTTTTGTGGCGTTTTATTGAATTAACAACCTTTGTGTACGGTATTCAGTTGATGTTTCTCATTCAAATCAATATTCAGCCATTTCCTTTAAATAAACTGTACGTCCAATGTCTGCTACACACCACACTGTCTGTCTTATACTCTTCTTCAGCTTGACCATGAACGAGCTTCCTAACACGCACTCGGAAGCAGCAACGATTACGCATAAATAAATATTAAATTAATATTAAATATTAATATTAAATAAATATTAAACACCAAAATATAATAGGAGAAAACACAACGAATTGTCTGCCAAGTAGCGATGGTTTATTTCAGCCGTTTTCATTATTCTGCCGAGAGAACCCACGGTCCTCATCCATCAGTATTATTTAAGTACAGAGCTCAGTTATAAGCAAATAGGGTCAGGTCATTGAAACTAGGTGAAGAGGTCATTGAAATAGAGAGGCAAGCTCAAAGCATCCATGAAAAACCAATTCTGATAAGGGAAGAGACAGGAACTGATAAAAGAGTGTTAATACTGTCGCGATAATAGCTCGGAATTCTGATGAGACATTGAAAAGATACGCAACTTATAATCTTAAAGAGGTTAAGGTGTCATTTAACACACTATGACCCCCATTAAGCATTATTTGAAGGAAAAAAAGAAAAGATTTTTTTCCCCGCTTCAATTAAGAACACAGTCAGCAGTAGATCAAAGACCAGACATCGCATGAGAACAATACCATTCGGATTCATAAACTTCGATATATGTTGGAAATTTTGCAAAATTATTTTCAGTTAATTCCAGTAAATTGTATGAAGCCCAATGTTTGTCACTGCTTACCAATGCTTCATGTTTGCAGAGTTTAAATTAGAGCAAAAAGATCCATTTTCTATGTCTATGGCTGTTATGTTTGTTTTCATGAGGAAGTGAAATCTTTAGTCGAGAGAGGCAGAAAAGCATAATTCTCATGCGATGCAGTGATGTCAAGAATATTGATGTCAATAAATTGGAACAGTATTCTGGTATTCTATTTTGATTAATAGAAATTGAGAGACTGTTTTATATAATTTATATTAGTTTAAATAATAGTAATTATATAGGACACAGGAAGACCCAGTTGAGAAGAAATAAAATAAAATATAATAATGTAGAGAAATTAATGAAAAATCATGTATTTTGTCTTTCTCAGAGGATTGGCAGCAAATAACAAATACTGAGATCATTGATACACTAATTATTGGTTGATGGGGTAAAAAAAAATGGGCATAGATAAAAATAATGGAATGAAATAGAAGAGAAGATTTGGTGAAAAAAGAAAAGAGAACAAAAAAAAACAAATGAACAAAATATCAGCACCTTCTAAATGAAACGCGAGAAGAAAAAAAATCTTAAATCAAAAAAAAAAAAAAAAAAAAAGAGAAAAAAAAAAAGACGCGAAACTTAAAAACAGCAGAAAACAAACATACACACACACTGAAAGACCCTAAATATAACAAAACACATGTACATACTGTTGTCAGCGGAGGGAAGCAATGTCATCTTCACATTAAGATGGAAGCAATCCGCGTTTCTGTTTAACTTAAATGGTTTTGTGAACCTTAAATTGTGTTCAAAGCAGAGAGCAGTAGTCATGGGAACGAGAATTAATAATACTAAGCAAGTACTGAGCAAAACGAAAACATGAATTGGTTAGGAGCCGCAAAATGTGTCGCACATCCTGATTCCTCATGCATGACTTAGATTCAGAAGCGGAATATATACAAATAAAATACCATTTAAATAGCATATTATATTGCTATAATATAAATATAGGAACTTAACAAATTGAAGGACCTTCATACACTTTGATTTCTTTGAAGCTTATCACAAAAGATTTGAACGGACACAATGCGATTACATAACATACATTCACACCAAATATTGCACATCATCGCTTTCACAGTTTTTCTCTATAATCATTTCATTTTCTCCGCGTACTGCTGGCTGTTGCTTTCATGAATGAGGGTATGGGGGCGCCACCGTTGGACTCGCGTGGACTGGCAGCCGCGGCAGCTAAATTGCCGGTGCTCTTGCGCGTGCTGGGCGAACCAGGCTTCATGCGACCGCTGTTGCGTCTCTTCTTGTCCATTATCAGCTTATCATGACGCACAAAAACTCCGTGACGTTTGCGACACTTGAAGTAACGGACGCCCTTCACCGAGCCGTCGTTCTTCCCTGAAGAAACAAACGCAAATCAGCGCACTGCTCCACAGTGCATATTCACTCACCATCGGCCGACTCCAACTCCACGCCCACCCAATTCCCCGCTGCAAACTCCGTGCAACCGATGAACTGAATGACGCCTGGTTTGGAAGCACCGTGTGAGAAGAGCACCAGCACTGCTTCTCCGACTTTGACCCAGCTTGGCATGGGTGACTCGCCCAGACGATGAAGGTCAGCCCGGCTGCCAAAGGAGCAGATGCTCATCGTATCTTCATTATCTAAAAAAGAACAAGATTAAGGTGTTCCCACCGGACATTCAAGCCCACCTGACAAATCCTCCTTCGAGGGAATCTTTGGCATCTTGCTCTCGTCGCCATCATCAGAATCAAGCACCATGGATGCCGGACGGTACGTGGCCTTCATGGGTCCTGTTTTGCCGCCGTTGCGTTCACCCGCAGACTGAGACTTGGGCCTCAGTTCGTCGTCTTTCTTGGGCGTGCTGAAAGTGTCGTTGTGGTCAGAGAGACCCTCTAGTTCATCCAGGGCTTTGTCGCTGTACACGTCGCTCTTTATGGATTCGATGGCGGGGGTCGTGGGCTTCAGGGGAGAGTCGAGGTTGTCTGGCACCTCAGTGTCAATCAGACTCTCCTCTCGCTGCAATTTGGCTTCTGCTTTGGTGTCGGGTGTCTCGTCTATGCTGATGCTCTTCACGCTGGCGCCATCGTCTGAGGAACTGAGAGTCTGCAGTGACTGCGCCTGGGAGCCATAGCCGCTAGACGCCATGCTGGTGGTGAATCGTGACGACGGTACATCCACCAGACTTTCAGATGTGCAGGAGTGTGACATGTCTTTTTGTTCAGCTGTCTTGTCCTCCTCGTTGGGAATGGCTTCCTCCTCTTTCAACTCGTCAGGATTCTCCTCCTCCTGTTCCTTGGCCTCAGTGGCCTCTCCCTCCTCTTCCTCCTGCAAGAATAGCGGTGTCAACTGCAGTGCAGCCATTATAAGCACTGACCTGGGCTTCTTCCAGGGGCTGGCCGTGGGTCTCTTTCTGCTCTTCCACGAGCGTCGTGAGGGGTTGTTTGTGCTGAGGTGGCTGAGCGGGACTCATGCCTTTGGTGGAGGCTGAAGGCATTTGTTGTCAAACATTAAATTAAATCTCATTAAGAGATAAATAATGAATTAATAAAGAAATATCACAGATGCTAACACAGAACAAAAGAAGGAGGTTAGTCTGGAAGCACAATGAATCAACTGGAAAATTAACTTCGAATCGGAACAGAAGAACAAAGAATTAAAAACGCTATGTTCACATACGCATGTGCTAGGGAAATCTGAAAGCTGCAACACATATCATATGCATCATAGTTATACACAAAGAAAATATCTTAAATATGTTGCAAGCAGAAAGATCACAGTTGAGGAAGTAAGGGTGAGACAAGACAGGATCTAATTGCATCGATACGATCAGGGATTTTCATCATATTTAAATCACGTCCTTCATAAAATCAGAACACTGACAAAACATTCAAATGAATAAACATTATTTTCATTTCAATGCTTATCTAAGGTGGCGGATGCGAAAAAAAAAAGAAAAAAAAAAATTTAAATACTTCTATAAAAAAAAAACACTAAAAATATGCCTGATTGGATGACAAAGCGTCCTAGCGGCAAATTGAAGAAATTCGATGCATGAGAATCATGCATGAGGAGGATCCTGGCAACTGAACATGCATGAAATGAACGGAGGAGAGAGGTAAGTGCGGCAAAAACGATAAGAAGAGAAGAGGACGTCACAGAGATGCACGGTTACAAGGAACGCGCAGTTCACGTACGTTTGTTGGCAGAGTAAATATTAGTTCGCAAGTTGAGGAAATTTGGACGGGCTGAAAGAAGCAGATGATGAAGTGGCGTTATTATTAATATTTCAAAGACACTGAGAGACGATCGTTGGAGGGAGGGAGGTCTAATCATCTCACTCAGCTCACTCAGATGACTTCAAGATTTCATGATGTTTGAAATACAGAAAGCAAAGATTGAGATAAAAGGGAAAACGTAGAATCCGGAAGAGTGTTAGTCAGAAGCGGAGGGAAGAGAAAGAGAGAGATAGAGAGCGTTAGGTGCATGGAATCACAGCAGTGTGCTTGCAGGGGGGAGGGTGGGGAAGCTTCCATGTACAGAGAAACCGTGTTACTCCAATTGGACAAGGTTTTGCTGTAATGGGAAACAAGAAAGGCAGACGTGAGCTGCTCACCTAAGTTGAACTGAGGCTTGTTGGGCAACACTCCCGGCTGGTCCTTTGCTCCATTCGGACTGCTGCCAGTCACGCTCCGGAAACTGTCGAGGGAATAATGCTTGGGCATGGTGCCGTAGCGCTCGATCTCCCCCACGCTCGATCGACCGGAACCACGAAGGTCGGAGGTCGAATCTGCTCTGAGCTGAAAGACATGAAGGTTAGATATCCATGCAATCTTGCATAATTGGACCACATCGTTTTCCATGAAAACATGAATTACATGATTTTACATGACACTTTCAGAATTATATAATAGAAATAGATAGATGGTGGTCTCTCCTGCTTAATTGGCGAAATCAACCCAAATCACACCCAAAAAAACGAAATTGACGGGATGAAAAGAAATACGATCACAAATTAGACGCAGGGAAGTTTGCCAGTTGTTTTAAAATAAGCGGTTTTCATGCAGTTTCTAAAAGCAGTTAAAAAAAAAACCATATGTTTAAGCTCGAGTACACATGCACTTAACTCTGCTGCAGTTGTTGCGTACGGGGGGCTTTTGTCAGAACCGTAGGAGAACCTTAACTGCGCAAGAGAGAGAGAGACTAACGACAGCTCACCTGTTCATCCAGACTGCGATTCGATCCAAACAGCTGATCGGTTGCAGTAAAGGAGCCCAAAAAAAAATAAAAATAAGAAAAAAAAAAAAAAGGTACAATAAAAGCCAAAACCGTGTTATAATCAGCATAAAACAACCCGCCACAAGAACAAATTCTGATCGAAAAGATCAGAAAAGAAAAAAAAAAAGAGAATAATTCTCACGTTGTGGATGTTAGGCACGCTTGTGGCTTTGCGCAACGGTCGTCCCTTCAGAGCGAGCAGCTCTTTGATGGCAACTTCCTGAGAAACACAACCAAAAACACACAGAGATCAGACTTCATTCCTGGCAATGTCATTTCATGCTCAACCTGTCTGAGTTTGTCCAGATTGAGGATGCTCTCCACGGCAGAGACCCCTTCGATGTACTTGTCGATGTAGGTCTCGCCATCCGGCATGCGGTCGTTATGTGATGCGGCCATTTGGGCTAAACTCTCACGATCTTCGAGATCTTCGGATGCCTGTGAAATGAGGGGATGATGGGAGGAGGCGAGGGGGGAAGGAGGAGGTGTACCTTAGGGATGTTGGAAACGATTTCGTAGGTGACTCCGGTTGAGAATTGATTATCCTGTAAGTAGTCACCACTGGAGTAGTAGTTGACCTATACAAAGGTTCAAGGGGTTATGGGGTCAAGGCCACATGGAAGTGTACAGCAAGCAGGGGAAAGAGAGAAAAAAAAAGAAAAAAGAAATACGTAAGATCTACGCCACAACCCAATCATCAAAAAGCCAAAATGCATGCATATTCATAACATCGGAATATTAAATCATTAGCGTGCAATACTAATTACTCGTTTGATCGCAGATTGCATGCAGTGTGTGAGAAGCCTTACGTTTACGTGACGAGTAATTCATAAGAAAAACAAAAAAATTAGCTTTAAAATTACAACCAACGCAAAACTCAAAATGAAACAATTCAAAAGACTACTACATGATCAGAAGGAGTGTGGCATTCGGGCATTCATTCAAAATGTGAGTTGGCTTACCGCTTTGCCGATGCGCTTTTTGAGTTTTTCTGTGATGCTCTGTCGCTTGTAGACGTTGATGCAGATCCTCTTCCTGAGCACGAGGTCCATGACGGCCGGGTGGCTCAAGCGCACACCCACCTTCAGGATGAGGTAGACGCGCTCGTTCGGAGGCGTCACCCGATTCAAATGCACCGAGTCGTGTATTGATGAATCCCACGACACAACACTGCAGCACTGCAAAATGAACAAGGTCAGCAGAGGTCACGCACACAGATCGCGATCGTACGTCTTTGTCAGAGTTCTTGACGAACGGAAGCGTGAAGAATTTAGCGCCGTACTCCTTCGGGAGAATCGACTTCACCCCGGACGCCTCCTGCAGATTCTCCTTTGGCGTACCCATGTCCTCGGCTATAAATTCCCAGAAAATCATCAACGTAAATTAACCAAAACACCAACCGTTCATGTCGAGAAAAATAACGGGAATATGATCTTCCATCCCGGGCGGAACCTCCCTGGTTGAACACAAAAGATAGAATGATGCAAATCACAATCCCAAGGCGTACCAATCTGCAGGGGCCCCTGGGATGCCACTCCCAGCGGCCGGCACCAGCACAGCGTTCCTCTCCTCCGTGAGAACGACCCACTGGTCTATGAGACTGCGCTCTCGGTCAGAATCGGCCTCTTTCTTCTCTGTGAAGCAAAACGTCAAACGCGTGAAGTTTATTCTGAGCACCTACCTTCTTTATTCATGATGCGCTTCAGCTGCTCGTCCAAATGCTCTCGTCGTTTATCCAGCGCGTTGTTCCACTTCTGTCGCAATCGGCCCAAATCCTCCTCCTGGTAGGAGTCCAGCCCCTTCTGCAGTTTCGACCGAGCGCAAACACAGCCAATGGAAACGTGAGAGATGCTCTCGCAAATCAGAGGAAGGGTCCCCGAGTTCTGCACCGGCCTTCACTTGCACGAGGACACGTCGCGAATGACCCTGCACGACTCAAAACGTACGAGGAATGTCCCGATAACCATCCACACACCTGTCTGAGTTGGTAGACCCCTCCGGTGAGCACCTCGGTTCGCTGCATGACTTCAACGGGCGCGTACTCGCCCTGCTCGCTGAGCTCATGGATCTCAACGCACAGCTCCATTTTGCGGGTGAGTTCATCCCATCGATCCATGATGGAGTGGGACTTGGCCTGGACCTGTTCCATCTCCCAACTCAAACTGCTGCCAAAGCCCATGCTGTGGTGACCCCAGACTTCAATGGAGAGAGCGCCTTCGGAGCAATGCTCCAAGAACTCATCGTTCACAACCACTTTAAAATCCTGAACAGGAAAATATCAATAATTCCACAAAATGTTCTCAAGGACGTACTTTTTCATGATCAAACTTGAAAGTGGCACTTTTGGAATTTTTGCGCGATTTACCGACAACATCACCCACAACAGGGGGCACCACTGTCTCTTCACAGCCCCAGAAATCGTACTGACAAAAGACAAAATTAGCGAGGGCAGGGGGCAAGCCCTTGGCTTCCTTCACAGCCACCTGAAAGAACCACGTAAGTAGGAATAAAACCAGCACGAAAACACAAACCCTGATCATCGTAGAGGAACCGACATTTAGTCCGTCCTCCTCCTCTGTTTCAATAAAACTGTTTGGTCGACTGTCGTTACTGCCTTCAGAACTGGTGTCGTCAGCCACCTGCTCCATTGGCGCTCCCGTCAGGCGAGTGAGCTCCACATGCAAGCGCCCTGCGACCTCTCCTTGCTGACTGACGATCGGAACTTGGTACTCGAGTTTAACGTCATAGAAGAGCACATTGAGGTAGACGTTGGCCACTCCTATCAGGTTGTGGTTCTCCTGAAGCTCAAAGAACGGATCCTTGCGGAGGCCGCTCAGACTGGTGTCCTGTGGGAGAACATCAAACACGCTCACTCAGAGGTCAACGCAAAGGTCACTCAATCAGACTAAGCCATGCGCTTGGATCTTTCTTTGATATTGGCAGATTGTCTTACTAACACGACGCCTGAGCAAAAGGGCTTACAGGGTAAGGCGATTTGCAATGACGTTTGATCAGATCACAGAGGTATCTTTGTCTTTTACTTAATTGAATTAAGGTCTGCAGCATACAAAATTAACCTCAAAGTGCTCATTTCATTGAATGTGTGACGCTGTTTGAAGCAGGGCTGGCGGATAAAGAGCCCTTCCCAGCTGCTCACAAGCATTAAAGCACCGTTTTGGGGATGGTTTCAGGACAATCTACAGCCTCAAGCCATGAAGTGCATTTTCTGAGGTCTATGCATTACTGATGCCTTTGTGTAGGAAATGCTCAATGTATTACGGACCATTTCATCAACACATCACACATGTGAAAACAGAACAAAAACCCGCCAACATTGTCATTTCACAGACATTCGTCATGAAACGGTGCAAGTGTAAGGCTTAGCAACAAAAATCGAAAAACAAAAAGCACAAACAAACAGACAGAAATTTCACTCAGAATCAAAGGATTAGTGAACTAAAAATGCTGCATTGTTTTGAAAGAGGCATGCAACTATTTATCAGGTGCAATCGTATGTTAGTAATTTAACAAAATGAAGAGAGCTAACTGCGCCCGATGAAGTGAAAAGACCATGCAGCTAGTGACATCAGGCTATAATATATGCACCTTGACTAACAGCTTGCGTTTACCTCTTGAGCGCCCAAGAGCAACGGAATATCATATTCATCAGAATCTGAACCCGCCTCAGAGTCCTTTAGAAACGAAAAATTCCCAATTTTTAAAAAAATAAATAAATAAAAGTCACACAGCATGCAATGAAATTACTCTACCGAAAAACTCACATATGTTTAAAAAGCATTTTCCCAAAAAAAGAAACAAGAAAGCAGGCAAAAAGAAAAAAATGCAAGTAAAAAAAAAGTTAAGAGAACGGAAAAGAAACAAAAACCATGCCTGAAGCCTCACACCCGCTTTGAACACGATTGGAGAAGCATGATCTGGAGGGGCCACCTGCTCAACGACGCCCTTCTCTTTGCAATCCTCGTACAAATCCCGCATATCAATGATCTTGTTCTCAAACTTCTCCATCGACCAGACTTGCGAGCCCTTGTTCCTCCTCTTGACTAGAATGGCTGGTTCACTCACAAAGGCGCCGCGCTGTCATTGGTCAGTTCAGAAAATTGCAAAACATTCAAACGTCAAGCTAATCACCTTGCGATTTGGGCTGAGATTGGCGGCCGGGATTTGCAAGGTGACCGAATACTCGGTCTGCTTGCACATCTCCAGCGCAAGGAAATTCGCTTCCCGCACGAGAGCATTGGCTCTCACAACTTCTTCCTTCAATTTCTTTAAACTCTGCTTGAAAAGTTTATCTCTGAGAACGAAAAGAGCAGAATGAGAAATGCATTCAACATAGAATCACACTGAAGAACCAACCTGTCGGTTACCCACTGTTGATACTTTGACCCGACCCCCGTAGGGGTCATCTTAAAGGGGTCAAAGGGCAGAAGAGCAGGGTAAGGGGCAGAGGGAGTGCTGGGCGACATCAGCTGGGTCCTCAGAAGCTCCATCTGACGCTCGTACATCTGTCGCTGGCGGTCAAGCGCCTCTGCAAAAGGTCACTAAGGTCAGCAGCGGAGACTGCGTCGCTCACTCACCCTGCTTGTCTTCCTCGTGTTGCAGTTCCATGACGTTGATGGCCTCGGAGATGGGGTCGTTCTGCTGCTGCATCAACTCCTGCTGCGCAAAATCATAGTCAATACACTCAGGCGTCTCTGCATTCGGAGCTTCACTCGAAGGACCTGGAAAAAACAAAAAACTCAGCTCTCAGGAAGAACAAAAACAAAGCTGTTCGGCAGAGCGCAACAGATAAAAAGAGATAAAATATCACTCTGGCATCCAGTGCTGTAAACGAAACTGACCAAAAAAGCAATGCGTACAAAAAGGAGAAAAAAAAAGGCCTTCAATAAAGGAAAAGACGACTCAAAGATATCGGATCATTCACTGAATTGGTGCAAACGGCAAATGAGGCGGACGCAACTGAATAGACATTCGTACTCACTGTGCGCTTTGGGGCAGTTGACTCTGAAGAAGTGGTTGTTGCCCCACAGCAGACGGTCGCCGTGCTTCAGCTTGGTCTTCGCCGTGATCTCGCGACCATTGACGCAAGTCCTGGAGGAAGAAAGCAATTCGGTCGAGACAGCGATTTATGACGGAATTTCGAGAGATTATCCACAAAAGGAGAAAAAGCATCCATCACAACCCGCAACACCTGTGCCAAGAGCACAGCGCCATGGCAACGGTTGCTAAGCAACAGTCGTGACATTGATCCCCTCCTTCCTTTGAGAGGATCCAATTACAACCACGATGCAGAATCCATTAATCAGCGCAGATTACATAAGCACCCACCTCGCTCCGTCCAGCGGAGTCACGTGCACCTCCGCGTTGTCAATCTGCACCTTACAGTGCTCCGGCATGATGCCAATTCCGGCCAGTTTGATGTCCTGCTCCTCGGCCGCGTCATGCCGGCCGACACGGGTGTGGTCCTGTGACAAACATTAACGTCATTCCTCAGAATATCCAGCTGAAACAGCGGAGAAAAATAAAACCCCGAAACTGACCTTCAAGTAGTAAACGAGGAGTTCATTCAACGAGGGGTCAGCGTTCAGGTTGACCAGGAAGTACTTGCTGTATTCGACCTTGATTCCTGAGGTCTCAACAGAAATGCCCATCTTCTCCAACGCCGCATGTCGATCCTGCACGCGACGAGAAAACAAAAAAAACCCACATTAAAAAGCGACGTCATCATTCCTCAGCATTGAGAACGCCAGGGGCCTCGTAAACATCATGTTTCGGCCCCTGGTCAGCCGACTAAAGGCAAGAGATCGAAGTGCGGCGGCGGCGTCGGTGGCCTGGGTCTCGTTTAGCACATTACTTCTAGGGCATCGTGGTCAGAAAGAGAGACTTTTATGGGCGACGGCCGCTCAGCATCAACAAGAACACGCTATGCATACAACACAGAGAGCCGTCTCGCATATTCTCACGGCATATTCCGCACTGATCAAGAACCAAATTCTAGACACTGTCAGCGGGCCTGAGTGACCTCAGCTGCGGTCAAACGAAGGGGGGTGGGGTGTCTTTTTTTTTTTCTTCTCTTATCTGCGTCGGAATTGACTGATGAATCGCAGAACGAGCGAGCAATGGCGTGGAATTCGATTGAAGAAGAATGACGTCATTGCTCACAGGATGTGCAGGAGAGACCTCCGCGACGAAACGACACGGGCACAAAACGGCGATGACGTCATATCACAAGCGAAATACCAGAAAGCGAATTAGTCGCGCAATCGATCGCTGCTTGATCTTTATGGCGGATGGGAGCCAAACCTAAGATTTAGCCAAGAGGTCATTTTCTTCTGATGTTAGCTCCTTCAGCTCCACGCATTAAGAGAGAGGGAGGAGGGGGGGGGGGGGTTAAAGAGAAAGAAGCGCCCCCTATATGTCGTTCACGGACTACGAAAGTCGAAAGACAAAAAACACGCGCAGAAAAGGAGTCAATCGAGCGCGCTGGGAATTGACATGCACAGAATGCATAACACAAATGAACGCAAAGGTCAGCAGCTGCGACGCCGCTGGAATATTCGCCTGTTGATAAACACCGCACACTGAAGATGAACGAGGCGCCTCCTGGGGTGTTTGACCAATTCCTGTACTTGGGCCGTCGGTTCGTGCGGAGGAATCTTCCTCCCATCAATCAGTCGACTTCTCTGGGGAAATATCCGCGAATATCCGTTCGGCAGCGCAACAATTGAAGACCTGATGCCCCCAGGAAATGACACGGAATCAATCGAAGCCTCCTCACTCGATCAGCATAAACCAGCACGAAGGAGGAGAAATATTGAGTGCTGCTCAAATGAACAGCCTCACGACAAGAGACACTCAGATATATATGACGATTATGTCTGAAGGACTGCGTGAACTGACCAGTGGTCAGCGGGAGTGCAGTGACCGCCCAGAAGGGATGGTCAGTGGCAATCGAATGCTCTCTCTTGACCATTAGCGACCGTTAGCACAAGGCGGCTTTTAAGGGCGACAAGAGGGGAATGCATGAACCCCGAAAACAAGCACTTGGATATTCAAGGACTGCATCCGATTAAGGCGAGGAGAGGGAAGAGAGTCCACTGGGAAAGAGGGCGCCGCATTACGGAGCGGGAAACGAGACAAGAAAGGGTTAGCGACGCAAAAGTCAGAGGGAGGGCGGCGTCAAAATCGTGCCTGGAGTTTCACGCGTCAAGAGGCACGCAGTCCAGATACTGAGATAGAAGCCTGACATTTGCGGAGCAGCGGAGTGAATGGACGACGAGATGGCACGAGAATTAATCTCGCTGACATCTCGAGTTGATGAGAGCACAAGTGAGATGAATATTCCTGCTTGGCGGCATTGCATAACATACAGCGCACTCACAGATAGACGACGCAAGGCTTGCATCATTACGCGCATGTCGAGTGCATTGCGGGCAAAGCAACCCAGCCTCCTTCTCCTGCTCACAGCGGGGATAAACGTTGTTTATGGGCCATATACTGAAAAAGAGCTAATCATGAAATGAGATCTCGAAAGCGTCTCCCCGCCCCCGCCCCTTCCGTCCACAGCCGAATAACACAGACACTTGCACGAGGGCAGTCTGCATTGCAACACGCGGTCAGCGGGCGAATCCAATCATCGATCGCTTCCTCGTATATAATCCCCGCGCAATCATCTCATATAGGGAATACACGCAACAAACTGCATGCACAGCGCAACTCACGCGGATCGGTCGAATCCATGTTTTAGTGTATCCACGTTAAAAGCCGGAATCAATCCGCGAGCAGGATCGGAGTCGTGCGGATGCGCTGGCGGTTGAAGGCTGAATGGCGGCGAATGAGAACGGAGGAGGCGAAAGCGAGGCAACAGCACTGAGCGCCAATTAGGAAAAGCGCGCGAAATGGAACGGCGAGGAGATAAGGCTGCCGTGACGTCACAACTGCATCACCCGAGCGATCGCAGTTTGAGCCGGGATCTGAATGGGACTGCGAGGGGAATTGGCTTGGCATCAAACAAATGGCCAGGTTGATCAGACGTTGCGTAGCAGTCGCCATGGCAACGAGGGTGAACATATACTAGTAGTGCCGTCACCTTACGCGACGCCCTGCCACGTGCCGCTGCGATTTGCACAGCGAATGAAATAAGATGACTGATTCGATGACAGTTATGGCGCCGATTGGCTGCATTCGGAGGAAGCACCTCCACTTGCAATTGGCGCATTACGCAAGCAGAGAAGACAGCTGGCTCTTTCACGAGCACTTCGCCGCCATTCCAGCGCTGTGTGCCAGTGGGGCACAATTGGCCGGATGAACCACTAGCCGCAATAGAGAGGGCTCAGATAGGGCTCTCTAGTGTTAAATGCGCCGCTGGAGATTTCAAAAGTAGGTTCCCATTAGAAGTGAACGGTTTCCATACCCACGGACACTTATGCAATGTGCATATGCAGAGATTGAGGTAAGAAAGACAGGTAAATAGCATTGGCCAGAATACGAGGCAGGTGGAATGCGATGCCAGCCAATTTGAAATAGGAAGGTCGCTCATTAGGGACACAGTTATATCCCATAGTTGCGCCTTCAAAGCAGATCCGCTTTCCTCAAGTGAGATTCGCACCAATCAACGCCTTAATTAACAGTGTGTATTAACCATCTTAAATGTATAATAATTGCAACAAGTACATCACGTGTGAAATGTGAACGATGCATCAATGATCAAGACCCTTGTCATCACGGAAATTCATGTATAATTTATGCCACTTAAAACCTAAACAATTGTTGTTCTGAATGGACAGAAGCACACATTATGCATAGGAATCATGATATGACACATGGAATGTAAAATATCATGAATTTCATGATTCATCTGAATTCCGTTTCTGTCGATGAGTTTCATTTCCTGAGGGACCAACAAGTCCAATCGACCGATGGAGTGAAATATTTTGAAAATCAAGTATATTCAAAGAATTTAGAGACCAAATTCTTTGTTGCAATGCTGCACCAGTCAAGTGATATCTGTGACCACTGCTGACCAATGAGAAGGAGGAGGTCATACTCTCCTAAAGCACAAGTACCTCCATTCTCAACATTCATTTACACAATCGTTCTAACGTCCGCAGCCTAAAGTTCAATTTTTATTGTAACAAATGATCGCTGAATAGTGAATACCTTGTGCATCTGCTCCGTCTCCTGTAGCTTCTGCTCCCACGTCTTACTCATGTCCTTCATCAACTTCTCCGATTCCTGCAACCGTTCCTGCAGATCTCCTCCGGACTTAATAATCTGAGACAAAAATAAAAATAAAAAGCATAAATGAAACCATTGACCGCTGAGTGACCAATACCTGAGCCTCGTCCAGCATTTTCCTCAGTGAGTCGACTTCTTCGCGTAGTTCTCGGATGATGCGCGCGTTGGGGTCTTCGTTGACCACGGCGTGATTGACGATGCGCTTCGCTCGGTCGGCGTATCGCAGCGTGGAAAGGGTTTCCTCGTAGTTGTCGGCCGAGGGGCTCAGCGTCGCCAGCATCACAGTCTTACTGTTGCCGCCCAAATTATCCTGAATTGGAATTTGGGAATTAATTTTAAACCATGGACAAAATGCGGGAAGAGTGAATACCTTTAGTAGCCAGGTTAACACAGAGTCTCGATATGGCACGAATTTATTCTTAGATTTCCCGCCCGATTGATCAGCCAAGTGCGAGATGACCAGGCCGAGAGTCGTCAGCGATCTGGAAGAAAAACACGAAAACTGCGTTACGATTTCAGGCCAAGTGGAGCCCAGCCAAAGTGCGTTATGATTTCACAGTGAACCTTCCCCCCAAAAAAACATGCGTTATGATTTCACACAGCGGAGTCGCGCGGTTAAAACCAAAATGCGTTATGATAATATAGAATTTCGCGCCAAATGTTCCGACTCTCTCACTGAGTTTGTTTATCTCCGATACAACAGTTGAAAGCTGCGCTACATCAAACGGCGCGCATACAGCAAGCGAACGCTAGCGTAACATTGCGGGTCAGCGCATTAATACGTGTTGACAGAGAAACGAAAAAAAAAAAAAAAAAAAAACCCTTTGTTTACATCTTGGCCCTCGGACATTCTCGGAAATCGAATCCCGCCAAAGAGAAAGAATGCAGAAGAACAAGAACCCGAGCTCGGATCAGGGAATAAAAACGCTCACTCTTGCAACAATGAGAGTCCCCCTGGGATATTCCATTCATCTACAAAACCTCATAAAAGAACACGAGAAATAAGTCTGATAAGACGACAAACTAAACAGCCAATTAGGATGAATAGCAGTCGCAAATCCCAGACCCCGTTAACATAGCAACCGCGCTTGTTTCACTCAACAGATTACACCACCAACGCAGGGCTCATAACATTGCTATAAAGAAGAGGAGAGAAACAGGAGCTCCGGCTTACTTATTAATGTTGCTTCCCTCTTTGAGCCGGTCTCCCACGGCGCCGGTTTTCTGCGCCCGTTCACTGCCGGCCAAGTCGACCAAACTCATCTTGCTCACTTTCTCACCCGAAACCTGGAAAATAAACAAATTCGAGATAAAAATATCACGCATTATAAACCGGAATCAGGAAATGGCGATTTTCTTCTTCTTCTTCTTTTGTTTAAATATAAAGGAAAGATTGTGTGCCATTATTCATGGCATACAGGACGACTAAACCGTCATATCTTTTGTCCGAACCGGGGGGAGTGGCGAAATCCAAAGACAATCACGCCTGACGGTTGTCAGGGGCAACGATGCATTGTCATAGCAACAGAGCAAGCGACGTAAATCAACAAACATTGAAACGAACATCTCCTCCTAAAATCACTAATTACGCTCAGGAGAGAAGTGGACACTGGTCAGTCCATCTCCCTCTCAGTTTCATTTCCTTCCTGGTCAAAGATAACTCACTTTCATCCATCTTCCCCGAGTGTAAATCCCCATGGCGCCCTCGCAAATAGCTCGCAATCAGTCGGATATTTCTTGGAACTTGGTTACATATGGGAGCTTGTTTACACACAAGTTCCGATAACCCCATATTGAGCAGCTATGCATGCCATGCATGAAGTAGCAGTATTCACTTCATCCTTCGCTCAAGAAATCCCCATTCCAACCTAAGACGCTTAATACTTAGGATTGTCCTGGATAAGTAATATTTCAGAAGAACCGAAAGCCAAGGCCGTGGGTTCTAACTCCAAGGGAGCCCAACAACTTGGCAGTAAATCGCAGATACAATTACACACGGCTGAATGAGTCCGAATGACATGGCACATATACCCTCGTGGCCCCTAGGACGGAATGGACAGCAGGGCGCCGTGAAATGGACAGTCTGGCGGCGGAAATTCATAAGAGAAATTACGCACAATATGCAGAGCTGTCAATCGGCGCGGCTCGCAAGCACCTGCGCTCTGACGGGTGAATTGCAATTTCACGCAGCATGATGGAAAGCGAAATACGATAGCAACACATCTTATGGCCACGAGTAACGATATCGCATGCATGCAAGGGAATCCACAGATCCCTCAGGGAGATAAAAATAGCAGGATCCAGTAATCCAAGAAAGCGGCACCCTCGACGGAAGAATCGGGATCAGAGGAGGAGATACGAGCCTCCCAACTGCTCAGGCAGGGCGTACAGAAAATCGATTGAGGAGGGGGGCGTCCAAATATTACATGATCATACATGCTAAAGGGGGCGGCCCATCTGGAAACCCTTGCGTCGGCATCTGGCCCTCTTCACGCGGCACACAGTCAGCGCTAGTTTATTCGTTGCGCGAGTGTTATGCAACGCTTCAGAAAGTGATGAGTCAGCTCTTATCAGTGAGTCATGCGTCGAAATGCGCCTTATCAGTACGCACCCCAGAGGGGATTACTTCTGATCTGTCGAAATCGACACCCCGCGATTGATGCAACGTACAGCACCCTATTTTTGAAGGCTTTTTTCTATACATCTCCTAAAAACAGACGAACCAACGCGACCCGCGTCCAGACCATCTCCGCATAGCAACGGCGTTTCTTTACACAGCGCTCAAGATCAGCGTCCGTTTTCCTGTCCGAATGTAAACACACGTGACGTGGGTTGACCTCACACGCATGCGCAAAGGAAGATCCCCTGAAACCCAGTTAACGCAATCAGCATTCGGGACTGAGGGCGGGGGTCAGGGCGGGACAAGAGATCGGTGTGCAGTCGAGGGCATTGGGCGTCTCTATAATCGAATCTCGCGCCTTTTCTCCCGTCTTCCATTTCTTCTTTTTCTCCATCAGTGGCTGACATTGACATGTATAGTCGCTGAGGGATTCGGAAAACGTCCGGAAGATAAGAAGCCACGGATGACAACCTCACGAAAGAGAAAACAAAAAGGCAGGAGGGAAAATGTAGGAATGGTCGGCAGCCCAAAACCGACCAATGCTTCGTCCCAAAACAGGCGATTACATTCGCCGATGGTGGCAAGCGATCGAGCGAACAGACGCTATGGAAATAGCAGCAAAGCACAGAAAAACAAAGCTGTCGGAGGAGTAATGAGAGCAATTTAGCTTGGTCGTGACCGGCATTCGGCGGATGGCTCCAGAGCTCAACATGTTTACTATGTATATTCGTGATGGAGCATCAGTCACGCGTGATCTGCAGGGAACAATGAACACACGGTCGAGTGGCGCCGCTACAACAGGCTATAAGCCGAAATGATGATGGGCTCACGCAAAGCATCGAGGTCATTGACATCGCATCAAGGCCGGAGGAACTACCCTCCGGCATGATGTTCGGCAATAACTGGCCGATGACCGAAAGAGGCTATTTGGCGCGAGGATTGAAGCCTAATGGAGAGGCTGGCTCAACGGGATGGAGCCACAGGAGGAGGCACTTCAGAGGAATAAAGATCGATGCCGGCAATGGCGACGCTTTCAAGCACAATTCCCGCCAGAAGAAATTCAAATTACGCACAGGCGATCGCTGATTGGCTATCATGATGCTTATCGATCTTCCCATTGGCTGCCGCTGTTGCTATGGTGACTAATTTCCATTCTGATTGGCTAATGGTCAGCGCGCTTGGATTGGACATCCGAATAAGCGGAGCATAAAAGTCGTTATGATTTGCCTGAGACGGCAGCGTGCGGGTTGATTTAGCGCCTCAAGGCCGTCATTTCGGCGTCATGAATGCAATTTCTACAGCAGCCTATTCATGCTCAAATCACAAGCCTAAATAGGCGAGCAGCTTCAGCGAGGGTTCTTATCCCTGGATCTCCAACAAAAAAGACGGGTAATTGGCTCCGAATGACTCATTCCCGCCAAGAAACGGGCATTTCGTACACCGCGATTAGCCTTCTTCGCGCAATGTATAATTCCGAGTGAAGAACCGGAGAAACCTTTGAAGAAAAGAAGCGCAAATCCGCGCCAAGAAGCACGCAGCCCACTTTTGCTATATACAACACGAGGCGCATAACATCCCGCGGGACGATCTATTGTCCGTCTGACCCGGATTGCCATCAATCCGGGCGCTGACGCCGAATCTGCATTCTGACAGCGACTAATTCCCCGCATCCCGCAGTCGGGAGGGGGAAGGAAGAAGACTCGTTATTCCTCGCGTTCTGCTTTCTCATCTGGAGGTCACGGCAGATGCTACCCGCGATTGCGTCATCTGATTGGACAATGTCTGATGGCCGTGACACAGAAATCAATCACTTTGTGATCGATGCCTGATAAGCAGCAGCTCGCACACTCACGCGCTGCTCGGTCTATTTACTTGTCCTCTTATATAAGAAAGGAAATTACTCCATGAACCCGAAGTGAAGAAGTTTCTTGGAATTCCTGGCAAGTCCCGAAGGCGACGGCGCATGCGCAGAATCCGCACGTGACCAGCTGCCTTAGAAATAAACGAGACGCGGAGTAATCTATCAAGCGTCCGGAGTGAGTGGCCGGATGTGGCCGAAGCACGAACGCGACAAAACCCCGATTCCCTCGAGGTCGCGGTCTTTGTAGCAAAGCTGAAAGGCATGATAAGAGACGCATACCAACAGCATTACAGAATACGCACGTATGCAGACATGCCCCGTAAATGGTGACGTCACTCACGCAAATTGATGACGTCAATGGTCGATGTGCGCCTAACCAAGTGAGTGACTTGGGAGCGGTGCCGCGCGGCTTAAAGAGCTTAATTCACTGAGCGCAATTGATGGATGTTCTCAATGGATGGCACCGTCCATCCATCCACGGTGGTCGGTATGTATGCAACCGGCATTGATCCTCCTCCGACCCTCCCTCGGCACCCTCCACCTCCTCCTCTTCCTCCCACGGCCATTAGGGAAGCCGCCAAGGACGCCGCAATCAAGCGAGAACTTTCACACAAAAACTTAAAAGCCATATGAAATCGAAATAAATCCATATGATGCAGGTCCGTTCATCTTGCTCTGGCTAAAGGTGAAAGGTCACCGCATGTTTTTTTTCCCGTCTGCCATTGTGTTGTGGGGGAGTCACAAAGCGCATGGAATTCGGAAGGGAGGAGGAGATGGGGAAGGGCGACGGGTGCTGATTTAGGGCAGACCCCTTGACACCCCGGACGCGAGTGCCTCATGATCGACAATTTAAAGCCTCCAACTCTGGCGGTGATCAATTCAAGTACGAAAGATGGGCATCAGCTGTACACCAGGGGCCCTGCATAATGGCGCCTCTCTTATCGCGCTGATCAATGCATCGAACACGTATCTATCAAGCATATAAGTGGCATTATACGTGCATTCACACTGAACACGGGTATTCCCCCCCCCCCCTATCAATGCCATTTAAGACGAAAGCAGTGTAATTCCCCGTGGAATGTCGTTTATAGCCACAGCTTTGGAGTATTCTACATGACGTATATTTGCAGTCTCCGCTGAGATGAGCTGAGAAGGAGGAGAGCCGCCTGTTGGTCGAATGATTCTCCATCCATCATCTGACATTGACATTCTGGATCCAGCCAAACACCCCTCCCCCAGGACGCGAAATGCTGGCCCTGCTGCATTGCCATGGCGACCGTGAAACTCCATCGCCAGGCGTTGCCAAGGAAACACCAGGGTCGTGGTCCAGCGCGAAGAAGTCCGATAGAGCATTTAATACTTTTTTCTCTCCTCGCCATGCATACACAATAAAAGAAAGCGGCGCTCAAGGGAACTGCAGGCGAAACGGACGAATGGGCCGGGAATTAACGGCGACGGCTAAGGGCGGCGGCTACGGCTGCAAGGGCGCCCCGAACGGCAATCAAAAGCACGCCTCACACAAAAACCGCTGCCGCCCTAGTCCACGCGGAGCCATGAATAACAATGAACATGCTTAAAAGGAGAAATGCCGAGAAATCGGCAAGATATATAGTCTACAGCACAAATAACACAGCCATATATAGCGCAATTATTGAGCAAGGGAGGAGGCGTCCGTAGGAACAAGTGATGGGAATCAGGTCCTCTTAGAGAGGTGGACGAAGGTCAAACCCACACAAGCAGGCAATCAGGGGTAGGGGGAGTGCGTGGGGGGCCTGAGTGCCTGCGAGGGGGAAGGGG
>KB307920.1:534918-586867 GCA_000328365.1 Capitella teleta
GCGGTCCGTTCGCGCGCATTCGCTGCAGATGTGATTTGGGTCGCAGTGGACGACAAAAGCCAGATGAGGTCATGATGCATCTGAGATACCGCGGGGCGAGAGGCTCATGAGTCATGATTGCGTAACCAGGGAAGGGTATCATGCTACAGCGTATACATCAGTTCGTATTCAGTTATAAATGACAGCATCGCTATATAGTATATATGCTTTATTATATCGGTGCAGTCGTCGACATCAAGGCTGTTTTCATGGAAGCAGAGGAATCGAGCATCATGACATCGCTCATAAAAGCGATTATTCAGACGCGAGAGAAAGAATGACGTGCGCACATGCAAGTGGAGCAAAGACTGAAGCAATTACGTAATATTGCGGCTATAACCGGCTAAGCGAATATACCGCGAATATACCCCACTCGACGCGCAGACCTCTCGGCTATCCAGAGACATGGACATCAATTAGCAAGCTGGAAGGGGAGGGGGGGGGGGCTGTATAAATAGCACGTGACACTCAGGCAAAAGCGCAATAAGTGAGAATCAATTAGTCAACACGAATGAGCCAGACATTGATCGGCCGTCGACTTCAACAGATGACTTTGCATCGAACGAACACGGAGCGCAGTGCTCCCCACTCAGCTATAGGTGCATGCTCTTTTTTTAAATGCAACTCATCTCCAAACTGGTGCCTGGATGGAACCTCTGCTCCTCCCCAGACTAAAATCAATAACACGAGCCCCTGAGAGCTAATGGATTGGATACATGGTGTAATTCGTTGAATGAAATTTCTCAAATTGTCAGGGAATCGTTCTAAGAATGAGCCGTCACACCCTGTTTATGCTCGACCTCCTCAGGGAGAGAGGTCATGTTGATCAGGATGACGTAATTCAACACAAGGCATGGCGCGAATGAATCCCTTGAGGTTTGATCACATGCGCACTGAATGCATTGGAAATCGGAAGCAGAACTCCTGCAGAATCCTTCAATTCACCCGAGCAAACAAGTTATAAGAAGACGGGACTTTTATGATTGAGAATATTTATCATATGTCCACTCGATCTGTGTATACTCTGGAATGCGATGAACGTAATAGGTTTATCAGATAACACAGCCAGTTGCTAATTTCGGCTAAATGACTGATGTTTGACCCCGTGATCAGAATAGCAGGCTAAGGGCACACCATGAATATTGAATGGGGCCAATGCACGAGCGGCTTCGAGGGGGGTCTCCCGCGGCGAGTGCAACATGCAATGGAGTGAAATGAAGTCATCCGTGTACTCTTCAAGTCGCGGACTGCATTCAAAGCACGAACAGACGACCTCAGAATAGAGAAGTCATCTCAATGCTCGGCTGCCTCTCATGGCGGAATAATTGAGCACCGGCTCACTTAGGGAGGAGGAATCCGAAAAGAGCAAGAATTGAACTCAGTCCAAAAGACCATCAACTTGACTTGAATTTTCAACACGGCGCTAGGTTTACTGCCGAATTGCGAATATATAAAGGGTATATATATATATAACAGGTGTATCCAAGTAGGGTACATGTCATGATTGACACAATTTGCAGTCAACATTGATTTCAGTCAACAGACATTTCATGATGATTTGTGCTCTTAAAGAGTGTGATACAAAGATGGCCATCACATGTAAATGGATTTCATATATTTTTAAGTGATCATTTGTAAATCAGGAACACCTGATTACACCAGTCGGTTTCGAGTCTTGGCAGTAAAGGCTATGCGAGTAATTTATAATGAACGAAGTCTCTTGAGGCTGCCATGACAACAAGAACATTATCATTGACAGAAGTTTCAAAATAATATCATTTACGTATGTTTGAACACCGTACATAATTAATTGTACATGTGATATGTGCAGATCGGTGATCGAGAATTCGCTTAATTTACGTTCAACAGAGCCTGGGTGAATGGTGTAAAATTAATCATACAATCTATGAGTAAATATATAAAGTATATATTTTGAATAGCGCTGGCCACCTAAACAATAGGTAGACCCAGGTCGCCATGCATATAGATTCACCCAGATCAGCAAACCAACTATCAAGATTCCCATAACCACATTTTTGGCAGAGAGCCAAAATTTGATAATGTAGAATATACGATTATAATATCCCACCCTTACGTCACAACATCCTATCGTCGCAATCCACTTTGATTATGCAAGTTATTAAATGTAAGTATTCACCATGAATGAACTCAGCCTTTGGCTGACTTTGTTATGAGACCCAGATAATGTCATAATCTGAATGGGGTCAGCCCAATAGCTAAAAAGGGCTTTAAAAGCTGTCAATCAAGCGATGTTGAAATAAACCTCAGTTCTTTGAAGGTTTTCTAATTCATACTTCGACTTTAATTCACATTAAAGGCCCTCTCCCGCGAGATCTTTACTCCTTATCATGAACAACTCCTTCGCATTACTCGTGGGTAGCTGGACAATCATTCAACACACTACACAGTGATAAAATTATGAGATTGTGATTATCATAATATATGCACACAAGTACCGTTTTTGCATACAATCATACATGGTAAATAGAAGTTTGCACAATTATTAATCAACTTGTTGATATACATCATGTACTGGTGATGTATCGATAATTGATTAATTCTACGAAGTAATCACGTATCCCACCTCTCTTTCACACCCGTGTTCGGGTGGAACAGAATGGTCTGCGTTTCATCCATATCCACCACACATTTCGTGCCCAAATCCGCCTCTGAAATTCGAGTTGAATTAATTATAAATGCGACGGAGATGTCGACAAATACTATGAGATAGAGAGATAGAGCGAAGGGGTATAGCCACCTCTCCTGTTGAAAGGCCTCAGTCGAACAGCCACTTTGACTTTATCCATGGCGCCGCTCACAACAATCACAGCCTTAAGAGACAGTCACGATAGATAAATGAATATATTTCCTTGCTATGAAGTGCCCAGAATAATCCCGTTCTGGTTGTATCATTCCATGATCACGGCTCCTTTGACAACGCTGTCAGTTCTGCTCTCTCGCCATTACGAATGCCATCCGGGCTCCTCGAACATTGCGTCATTACACGAACGGCCGCTTGGGGGCGCCCCCAACATCATAACGCACTTGCAAACACCGATTTGAGATTAAGATAGTACATGTAGTTGTCGCAGAGGAATCTTTCGTCCATCTCTGGTCACCTGTGTGCAGAACAGAAATTGTCTAAAGCTTTTGAGTAGTAAAATGATGTCAAGAAGAAGCTATGCATTGTACTTGGCACCTAAGTGGCTTATCGATCGTAATCTCCCGCGGTCTGGCGCATAGATGAAACTCTGCTAGTCTCTGTACCTATAGATGTGGGCCAAGTTGGGCTAGGAAATGTTATCAACCCCTCTCCACTAGGCTTTCCATCTGCTCTCTTTCTCTCTTTTCCTTTGGGCTAATAGATCCTTGACATGTTATCACCGTTATGCTGTCGAAGGCGGATTGGAATTCTACATTATTTCCCTTTGATGATAATTCACTAATTAAATTCAGCCAAGAAAAACATTGATTTTTGTGGGCTTCATTGAAATTGCTCATCGTTGTACTCGTAAAAAAAACACCACAACAGATGTGAAGTAGAACGCTTGCATCTCAATATTACAAAAAAAATTTTCTTTCTTCTTTTTTTTCTTTCAACGGTACACGGAGCTTCAAAATCAGTGCATATTCCCAATATTATGAAGATAGAACTCCATACCCCACAAACACTTCCGGTGTGAAACTTAATTAAAAGGTTGCAGTTGGTAAAGAAACACACACATTGTTTTTCGCCTTTACGCATTCTTGAGTTCAAACATAGAACTCTGGCATAAAGTACCAGTATCTCTGGTTCAAGATATACGTACTAAAGCATGCCCCAAAGCGCTGTGGTAGTTCGGCTCAGTAAGTGGAAGGCGTCCAGAGCTCTAAACAACTCGTCTTTCAAATACTTGCTGAGGAGGATTACCACTTCTTCGACAGTCCGTGTCAAGATTGCACATCTTAGCACAAAATTAGGAATTGGTTCGAAGTGCTTGTTTGATTTTTACGCACAGCAGCATCAGTCTATCCAAGCTATACATTGACTCCACTTGCGCAAGTATAAATGTGAATAACCACGGAATGTCTCAACAGGTGTTTTACATTCTCTGAGAGGTTTTACCTGACAATTCCAAATCCTTCAACTTCCAAATCCTTCAAATAATTAATAATCATCAGGTGTCACCCGGAATGATTACGTCTGAAATATTAACTGATTCGATCTCCTCTCTGACATGATTTCATTCACATAAAAATAAAAATAAAAATATATAAATATAATACAATTCAAACCATTCAAATATCTGAGTGGTTTGAATGTGTCAAACGGATTATAACTGGCACCGCACAATGTTTTATTATACCATTAGTACGCAATAATGTGAAATATTCCGTGAGCTTAATTAGGAGGCTCATACTTTGTAACGTCCGTTTTTATGACGAGAAATCCTTATAATTATATTGAATTTTGCATGTGTAATATATTTACAATTTTATGCACACACACAATTTAGGGATTTTAGTCCTATGTCTAATAGACCTACACCAATAAAGCATGTTTGATTTTATGACCGCCAATCACTACGTAACTCAAAACCCATCATGTATGCCGATGACACTAATATTTTTTCTAAGTGGCAATAACGTGAAAGAGATGACCGACTCTTTTAATGCAGAACTACTATCACTGAATGAATATCTTAAATATAATCGCTTGTCGCTCAATGTAAACAAAACTCATTCTATGCTCTTCTCCATGAATAGCTCACTGCAGGACACAGTCCTCTCTCTTTCAATTGATGGTACCCTCATTGACACTGTCAAAACTACTAATTTCCTTGGCGTCAAAATAGACAATAGATTAACCTTTGCAGAACACCTGTCTCATACATGCAATAAAGTTTCAAAATCAATAGGCATCATATATAAGGCTTCTAAAATATTCAATCCACAAACACTACGCATGTTATATAATAGCCTCGTTCTTCCGTACCTTACGTACTGCATCATTATTTGGGGAAAGACTGCTAGCCGACATTTAAACCGACTCTCGACTCTACAAAAGAAAATTATAAGAATATTATCAAACCGTCCGCGACTGACGCATACCCGACCTCTCTTTCACGACTGCAATATTCTAACACTTGAAGACCTTTATATTTACCGACTCTCCATATTTACCCACAAACTAGTCCACCATATGCTCCCCCCTCCTGTTTCTCAATTATTTACTCTAACTCATCCAAACCATAGTCATAACACCAGGTGTCATTCAAACATTATTCAACCCCTCTGCCGAACAATCCTCAGACAAAGATGCTTACAATACCAAATATCGCATAATATTATCGCTCCCATTTTAAGCAACTCCTCGATATTCTCTTTCAAAAAAACTTTAAATATTTACTTATCTCAAAGTATGTTTAAAACCTATTTATATTATACCAATTGTTCTTGTTGAATTGTGTATATGTGTATGTTTGTTTCTTGTGTTTTTTGTTTTGTTGTGTGTGTGTGTGTGTGTGTGTGTGTGTGTGTGTGTGTGTGTGTGTGTGTGTGTGTGTGTGTGTGTGTGTGTGTGTGTGTGTGTGTGTGTGTGTGTGTGTGTGTGCGCGTGTGTGCGTGTGTGCGTGTGTGTGTGTGTGTGATTTTTTTTTCTGTTTTCTGTTCCTGTTTTTTTCTTTTCTCACGTTTTCATTCATTTGCAGGTGACGCATAAACAACTTTGTTTCTGTCACCATCAAGTGCCACTGTTTGCCAAACTTTACGTGTTTGAATAAATTTATTATTATTATTATTATTATTATTATTATTATTATTATTATTATTATTATTATTATTATTATTATTATTATTATTATTATTATTATAATCGGGAAATTTATGATACATGTAGATGATGTAACATAAATAAACTGTCATAATTATCTGGCTGCACATTGCACATGTTCCAGTAGGTCTACGATATTATATGTATGAGCTTCATATCCACGATGGCTGTTAATCACGCATCGTTAATTACACGGAGATGAATGTCCTTCGGCCTTCGTCCAAGTCATGCATGGCGGGTTGTGACCATTGTCTGACGAGCTGACCAACTGGGTGTTACACAATGGGGTTGTGGCATATTTGCATAGGGATGCGCATCCAATCATTATATACGCATATATGTATAAGAATGTCCCATCCCCATTTCGCACCCACGCCTCCTCGTGTTGCGAAATGGATCATTCGATTCGGAATATCCCCGTATCAGTCTATCCGGCAACACACCAAGGTTACACTGCATTAATAATTCCCAAATAGCAGTTCTCTAGATAGTGCATATGTAATCATCATCATATCTTGAATTCTTGATTGCTTGATTTATCATTGACAACCGCGTAGAGATGGAAACGCTCGCTGGAATACAGAAAACATTGACCGAACATTGACCGGTCTATGTTCTGTGCGCTGGAACAGGCGTATTAAAAAATCATAATGTTCTATGAGCATTGTGATTCACAGAATTCGTTCGCTTGACAATGGGAGCACTCGTTTTCAGTAAACGAATCTATAAAACCTACTCTCTGAGTCTTTCTTGGCGGTTCGATGCTTAAAATAAATTGAAATGTGACCAATGATAACATCAGTCGTAATATTTAATAATTATTATTTACCGAACGAAATTGAACAACAGTTTGTAGGTGAACATTTCGGTTGATACACATTTGTTGACATCCGTAACAAAACATCCGGAATGTTCTCGCACGCTTCAAAACAAGACCTCATGAATATTCATGAGGCCTTTATCATAACGCGCGTAGAACCTTCGCGCGATGACTTGGCGCTTCTTGCATCGCCACGACTCGTTCGGCGTTCACAGTATATAAGGGACCCTGGTTTAGAATTCGTCAGTTCAACGTTCAGCCAAAAGAGGACAAGTAGATCACTTGCGGTCGACATTTCAGAAGTCAACACAACCAACCTACCTTGCGAGATGGCTTACGAATTATTCCCTCAACTGCTGCAGCCAAACCGATACAGGATGTCTCCGATGAGGCTAGCATACGACCCATTCTCTGACCTGTTTTCCGAGTTGGGCGGCACGTGCCAATGGATGCCACTCAGCACAGGGGACAAGAAGCAAGCGACGAAGCCGAAAGCGCCCGCTGCCCTCAACTGGCAAGAGATCGTGCAGATCCCCGAAGTCTTCAGTCCGAGCGATGTTCAGGTGAAGGAGGAGGGCGCCGATATCGTCATCAGGGCGCACTCGGAGAAGGGCAGCGAAGAAACCGGCCTCGTTCGACATGAACTGTTGCGGAGGCTCAAAGTCCCGGACGACATCGACAGGGAGACCCTGAAGACCCTGTGGCTGAACAGGAGCCATGGCCTGGTCGTGGTTGGCAAGCGGAAGACCAAAGAAGTGGAGAAGGGCCAGGTGGAGAAGGGCCAGCCCACTGAACCCGAGGCGGAGCATCCGTTGGCCTTCCTCCTGGAGCATTTCGGGGTGCCTGGATATGCGCAGTGCGAATGCCAGAAGAAGCCACAACAACCAGGCACCGCCGAGAAGTCGTCATCCGATGCGACGGAAGAAAAGAAAGAGGTTGAGAAAGGCGAAGGAGAGAAGAAATCCGAAGAGAAGCAAGCATCGGGTGAGACTTCTTCCGAAGTCGCAGTCACCGGGGATAAAATTCTTGCGTTTGAAGTGAAGCCGTTCAAAATCACTGTGGACATCTCGGGATATGCCAAAGATGACGTCAAGGTCGATCACCATGGCAACAGGATCGCAGTTTGCGGGGAGCACCAAGAAGACGGAGCCGAGTACAGTTTCGCGAAGGCTTTCACGCTGCCAGACTTCGTCGATGTCGACAAACTGAAATGGAACATCGACGAGAAGAATTCGGCGCTCGTCATTACCGCCCCGATGCTTTGAGCTGCTGATCATTTGTGTGGAGAAAAACTTTCTGTTTTTCGTGCTTAAACGATTTTGTCATATTTCATAGTAATTATATGATGTCGAGTGCGTTATGTATACTGTATGAATCATTTGTGGTACGTTATGAATCAGTTCGCTGTAGTATTCTCTCCGTATCACATAGCTCATGAGGTCTTTTTGTGAGCATTAATTGCAATCATTACTTCCACATATTCTGTTTGCTATTGTTTCATTGGTATGGTTATACACTGAAATAAACGAATTATGAACATGTATTTAAACATGCTTTGGCTTAGTATTGTTCGATTATAATTTATAATTTATAATTATAATATTATAATTATAATATTATAATTATCGGTTGCGTGCATGCGGTTTCATATACGTGTATTATACATGCAATTATTAAGGCCTATTCTCTGCATTCGGTTTAGGGTACTTCTTATAATTGTTACATGGTCTGCCGATGAAATGGTGGCGCTTATACGTGTAAAAGCATTTACATGCATGTACACGTATGGGGTAGACGTGGATGTTATTGTTTAATGCATAACGCCTTTATCATTTCACGGTCGTTCGCTAAAAATTAATTGCACCTCCCTCTCACATTTAAACCTAAAATTAACCACTATAGCACGAAGGTTATAACACATTCTTGTTCTACTCTTTTTCAGGTTCATTTAGTACTGTATACGTCGGAAACATGAATTAATATTATAAGCTTTACAAATTAATGTACTGGTAGTTATGTAGGCGCTTGGACTTACAGGGCATGGCCATTATAACTCCCGTATACCACCAATTGGTTAGATGCACCCACCAAGTACAGCATGATTGGGGACTTGTGATGGTTCTCTTTACTCCCTTCACAACAAGCTCGATCAGGTTTTGGATCAGTTCAGAATTACACGCATCATCGCATGCACGGATCGAATGCAAGTTTGTTTTTGTTTTTGTTTTTGTTTGTTTGTTTGTTTGTTTTTTGTTTTTTTTTTTTTAATTTCGTGAAAATACAGGAATAGAGTTATGTACGCGTAGGAATTTGTTTTCTCTCTTTTCTTGAATCGCTGTAGGTATGTTTACTCAATGAAACAAAAAAGGAAGTTCATCGAAACAAGGTATAATTCTGTTGAGAAGAACAAGCAGTTATTTTTGGAACCAGCTGGCAGTGAGCTGCACCGCTACAGGTAGCAGCGAGTTCGGGTTCAAACATGTCGGGTGCCTGGATCATTATGGTTATGCAATGCAGCCACCGCGTGCCTCCCAGCAAATTGCTCGTGGTGGATACATGATTCAATAAAATTATCAAATATTATGGGTTGCTGTTGAATGCGAGTTATAGATTTTATTCCTTGTACTCATTCAAAATGTGACAATTCAGTTCAGTCTCAACGTTTAATATCAACGCTATCTTTAACTAATAATGATAACATTAGTTCAAAATTTCTGCCAGGAACGATAAACTTTCGATGTCATTCAAGGCTATGATTGATAGCGTTCACAAAACGAAAATAGGCGGTAAAACGAAGCGCCATCTTGCGAATGAACAGGCAACCATAAGCGAAGGTCAAGGTTAATTTATGTTCGGCTTTGTTCGGAACACTCTCTTTTTCACATATACAAGATAACTAACTGATTATATATGTATATGGTATGTCTGAATTCAAATATTCAACAATTTTAATGAAACACCATGTCAGTTGAAGGAAAATTATGTGAATTATGAATAATAGAAGCCATTGATTATTGTTCGGAAATCTTCGCGGTACACACCTCCCTTTATTACGCATGCGCGGCCTCTCTCCGATCCCTTCGACGTCAGCGCCGGTAAGTCCACTTTCACCGCGAGTAATTCTTGACATCTCTGGTATTAAATCATACTTCGCGGAAATAATTGTTGGAAACAATAATTATTTGAACTGTCAACAAGTCTGTGTTAGCCATTTAGGCTGTCTTAACGTTTTATTTGAAATTTAGGCTTTTTCTTAGTTAGGCAGCTCGATTTGAGCTCAAGGACGACTGATGTTTTCAAGGTCAAGGTTGCTGTCTGTCGGCAAAATAATCATAGCAAATAGTTTTCTTAGCTTGTTCTGTATTTTTAATTTAAAAGAAATTATTGTAAGGTATTTGTCTTTTTGTGAACCCTCCCTAGAAGTTTTATTGTGGGATAGGCCTTTTTTTATTTATTGCTGATATTGATGGCGTCGACTGCTATCCCAGCTATCAGCTATGGCGTCGACTGTCTTTTTTTTTTGTTTGTTTTGAGAATCGCTAATTAATAGGAATTTGATTCATGATAATTATTAATTCATAGTTTTACGACTTCAGACCGTATGTGTTCCAATGTTCTGTACCAATGATGATAAACTGCAACTCGAGTTGGTTAAACCAATTTAGAGTCAAGGTCAAGGTGTAAGTGTTTGTGCAGACTTATTATTATGCAGTGTGAATAGAGATCACAATGACCTGGCAAGTTAACCAGAGCAGTAACAAGAGTAAGATCATGTGTGAGCCCCGTTGTCAACAGCTCCAATATTTAATAATTTATATATAATTTTTTCCATGACTACACATGACAGGTGACAGGAGTGAAAGAGAACAAGAAAGAAAAGAAAGCAATTCTATGATTACCATAAGGCCAATAATTTTCAGTGTCTAATTTAAATACATGTGCATGATGCGACCTCAAATCATCTTGGGAGTCGAGTTTGATGCCAAGTTTGTTTCATGATCAAAGGGTTATGTGTGAATATGGATGTCTCCTATGGTGTATTGGTTTTGGCTATGAGCCAATATGGTAAAGTGGTGTCATTTCGTGATGTGACCAAAGGATCACTGAATATTAATAGCTTACCCAGAGGGGTCTACGCACTCTTATTACCTTCCATTAACCTCTACATGTCCTGTTATATGCTGGCTGGGTCATGACCTGGTTGTCCCATTATCTAATCCACAGGTGCCTTGATTCATTGATTAGGTCGATTGAGACATTTCATTCTCTGCTTTCAGTTGACCAAGAGCCTTTTGTGAACTCATTCCAGTCCTTGAATAAATCTCTTCATCATGTCTATGCCCAGCATTGGAATCAATGGGTGAGTTAAAAAATATTGATAGCCACTGATTTGGATTACCTAATATTCTGTTTGAACAACTGCTTAGCTACCTTCATTTGTCTCTTGTTGTGACGTAAATTTTTTCCGATTAATTATTAAACCTGTTTGATAGCAATAAGATCTCCGAAGGATAATTCATGTTTCCTGTGTGCACAATTTGATTTCTTTGCCAGATTTGGCCGCATTGGCCGCCTGGTGCTCAGAGCTGCTTTGAAGGCTGGAGGAGTGAAGGTTGTCGCTGTCAATGATCCATTCATTGATCTTGAGTACATGGTCAGTTTAGTTTCTATTTCAAAGCCCATTTATATTAATTGAAGAGAATACTTGTGGTCTGAATAGAGTACTGGACACTAGAATGATGGGATGTGCTCTTACTTCAGGTGTACATGTTCAAGTATGACAGCACCCACGGCCGCTACCCTGGAGAGGTGAAGGCTGAAAATGGCAAGCTTGTTGTTGACGGCCAGGCCATCAGCGTCTTCATGGAGTGAGTTGATTGAACAGTCTACTTTTGCCTCCGATCAAGAGATCAACAGCTCTGCTTATCAGTCAATTGATGAATGTAATCTGATTGTTCAATGAGGCCAAAATCCATGTTTTTCTTCCAACATAACCTGTAGCAGGTTTAACATGTCCTGTTTATCTCACAATACATGGAGCTCATTGTAATGATTAAGATCGTTACTATCTTTTCTTGATCAAGAGTATTTTTTGTTGCTGCCTGCCTTGTGCTGATATGCGTGTTTTGCAGGCGCACCCCATCAGCCATCCCATGGGGAGCCTCTGGTGCTGAGTACGTCGTGGAATCCACTGGCGTGTTCACCACCACCGACAAAGCCAAGGCTCATTTGGAGGGAGGAGCCAAGAAGGTCATCATCTCCGCCCCTTCTGCTGATGCACCTATGTTCGTCATGGGCGTCAACCAGGAGAAATATGAGAAGTCCATGAACGTCATCTCCAACGCTTCCTGCACCACCAACTGCCTGGCTCCCATTGCCAAGGTCATCAACGACAACTTTGGCATTGTTGAGGCCCTGATGACCACTGTCCACGCCTTCACTGCCACCCAGAAGACCGTTGATGGCCCCAGCGCCAAGGCCTGGAGGGACGGCCGTACCGCTGGCACCAACATCATCCCCGCCTCCACCGGTGCTGCCAAAGCGGTCGGAAAGGTCATTCCTGACTTGAACGGCAAACTGACCGGCATGGCGTTCCGTGTGCCCGTGCCTGATGTGTCTGTGGTGGATCTGACCTGCAGACTGGAGAAGGATGTATGTGCATGTCCTTTGGGTCTGCTTTTTTGATTTACTATGTTGTTTGTTTGTAGGCTCCCTACGAGGAGATCAAGAAGGTCATGAAGGAGGCTGCTGAGGGCAAGATGAAGGGATTCCTTGGATACACCGAGGACCAGGTTGTGTCATCTGACTTCATCACAGACACCCACAGCTCCATCTTTGATGCCAAGGCTGGCATTGCACTCAACCCCCGTTTCGTCAAGCTCATCTCCTGGTATGTGTTTCCCTTCCCTCTTGGGCAGCTTTTTGTCTTAAGACGACGTTATGTAATTTCTAATTGAATCTTGCATAATCATACCCTGGTTTGATTTGAGCTATAAAAGGGCGATTTGCAGTCCCCACGGGTGCTTTGTATTGATGAAATGTTTCTTTTTTTCAGGTACGACAATGAGTATGGATACAGCAACCGTGTTGTTGACCTGGTCAAGTACGTCTACAAGCAGGACAAGGCCTAATCATCTCGTCAATATTAACAGTAGTGAGCTTTCTTGCCATAAATTTAATTTCCCTTCCCACTCAGAATGTAATTTAGTTTGATGGAATTCTCACGGCAAGAACCCTTCTCAGTACATTGTACTTATTTTGACATGTGTGTGTGCCATTTTTCCACCAGTTGGTCCTTGAGGCCTTGTTGCGCTAATGACTTGTTTGATGATGTTTAGTCCAGGGATTTAGGCCATGTTATGTTCATGTCTTCAATGTTTCTCTCTCTCTCGTGTTCATAATAAAAAAAATACTTGGAAAAACCACCAATAACTGTCTTTGATTTGTATGTCATGGTTGCGATGCGCGGGCAATCGTAAAGAATCTGAAAGAGGTTCAATCAATTAAGAAATGCGCGGAATTCCTCATGTGCTTTTGTCATTGTGGGGTGCTGTTCAGAGAGCTAAGCAAATTCCAAAGTCCAGGAATTTAATTGTACAGTCTTGGCCCTGAGAACTGGCTAAGAGTGATGAGACTGTCGCTCCGATTTTGGGTTCTATGAATAAGACTTTGAGAAAGGCAATAAGTTTGCCTATAACTTTATCAGTTAGGTTTAATTTACTAGTAAATATCTGTTGAACGATCCCTTAATATTTGTGATAAGATCAACTAAAGCCATAACGTTTTCAGAACATCCTGGGGGCGTTATGATTTCATTTTCCTCGACTTTCCCTTATTTTATTCCGAACAAGTATAAATAGTAATTCATTATGCATGTACTTGTATTTTATCTTATCACTAAATAACTAATAGTTCATAGTGATATTAAATCGATAAAAATGGTGTATTGAAAGGACTTATTCTTCAAAAGGACTGTCTTGTGGCTCTGGAGCTCTCAATTCTCAACTCCTTCGAGTCCTTTATATAACTTTTTAAGAGTTGAGACCGGTTTTACAGGGCACAGAGTTGATTCAAAGAGTTGAGAACCAATTATAAGAATTTACAACCAAGATGCCCGAGATAACGCCAAATTCACGAAATATACACCCTAATTAATAATGCCAGCGCAAAAATAATAATTACCTGATATCATTTACAACGTTTAACTGAGTCACGAGCAGTGCATGTTCAGTGGTTCTAATTCTCCCGCCAAATACGTTCATATATTTGCCGCTAGTGGAGCTGCAAGTGACGTGATATATAATATACGAGGGTTGTTCAAAAAGTTCTCGGACTAACATAGAAGTGATAGAATGCGTTATCACAGAATCTTAAAATTTGACTTGAATATTGGTTAGCTTTCCAGATAAAAATTGCAAGCATTGAATTTCCAAGAAAGTCACATGATCACCTCTGGCATCAATTTGAATGATGCAAGGGTCAGCATTTCGTCAAAATGCGGCAAATTCTCGATTTACGCTCTAGCTAATTCAACATCGATTTTAAACTGTTGATCATCGACAGTTTTCTCTGATTTGAGAGAATGCCATCTGAATATTCTTATATACAGATGGAGGTATATAATTATGTGTATAAAACTGGAAGTTACATGAAATGGTCATGAATTCAGCGCTCAATTTGGTTTGAGGCACGTATGCGTAGTCCATCATCGTCGATCTAAGAGGCTCCTCTCCGGGCAAGTGGATGACAGCGTGAACACTCTCGGGGTCGCCATGTTGAAGTGTCGGAAGGAGGAGAGAGAGCTCGAATCCAAATGCCAAAGATTTAATTGCAAACCATCTCTTTTAAATAGAACAATGAGTTGATATGAAAAGTGAGATGAATCATGACATGAATAACTCGATATTGAGATATTAATAGCACAGTTGTCATCACGAAACCTTCGCTCACTGAGATCGCACCCTCTTCGTTCAACATCATCGGAGAGACAATCACATCTAGTGCATTAGTCAGGGATCTTGGAGTTATGCTCGACAACAAGTTAAACATGGCCGATCAAGTGAGAAACATCTGCCAAAAGTCATTCTTCCATCTCCACATGATTCGTAAGATCGGAAATTTCATCACTGAAGACGCCGCTCGACAACTTGTCCACGCCAATGTCATGAGCTACATTGACTACTGTAACGCTCTGCTAGCAGGATCTCCATCTTACCTAATCGACAGACTCCCAACTGTTCACAGCCAGCTTTCCTATCTAATTTCTCTGATCTCCTTGGCAACATTATCGCTGAATTCAGTAACATTGTGATTATGGGCGATTTTAATATCAATGTCGCCTCACCGTCTCCATATGCAGACAGGCTCAAGACCATCCTCTATGACTTCAATTTTCAACAGCATGTGACTGATGCAACACATGTCAATGGTCACACAATCGACCTGATCATGAGCCTTACCCACGAACACCTAAGCATCAAGATGATCGATGTCGACAGGTCTGTGACATCCGACCATTTCGGCATTGTGTTCACCATTCACTGCCCAAAGCCCGCTCCAGAAAAACAAAAACTGAAAGTGCGGAAGTGGAAAAACGTGAACATCAGTGCCCTCGATGACACCATTGCATCCCATATTCCTGCAATCGAGAGCGCACAGGATCCATTCGCCGCATACAACAACTGCTTGACTCAAGTCGCTGATGAATTCGCGCCTGAAATATCCATCGAGGTGACCAATAGAACTGACACCCCATGGTACAACGCAGAGCTACGTCACCTGAAGACTGAGTGCAGGCGCTTAGAAAGGAAATGGCGACGCACCCAGCTGAAAATCGACCAGGAGATCTATCGAAAAAAATGCCGGTGTCTGCGGAGACTTCGAGACTGCACTAAAATGACCTATATATCATCAAAGCTACAGAATGCCACTTCCACCAAAGACACATACAACATCTTGAATCAGCTCCTGCACAAACAGTCCTCCTCACCACTCCCACGGCATGACGACGAAATCGAACTGGCAGAATCGTTTTCCAGTTTTTTCAGTGAAAAGATCGAACGTGTGAGAAGTGCGATTGGTGCTCATCCTGATCCTGATGTTACAATCGAACCTCATTTGAGCACTGAAATCACTCTTCTGACCTCTTTCCGTCCAGTTTCGCGGGACTGGATCTTTAAAACGTTATCTTCCACAACCCCAAGTCCTGCAATCTAGACCCGATTCCAACGGCACTGCTCAGGAAGTGCCCATCAGCTGTGCCCCTGCTTTGCTTCGCAATCAACTGGTCTCTCGCCAAAAGTCATTCTTCCATCTCCACATGATTCGTAAGATCCGAAATTTCATTACTGAAGACGCCGCTCGACAACTTGTTCACGCCAATGTTATGAGCTACATTGACTACTGTAACGCTCTGCTAGCAGGATCTCCATCTTACCTGATCGACAGACTCCAGCACATACAGAACTGTGCAGCCTGCCTATTGAAATGTGCAGATAGACACTCGCCATCCCTCCCTCTGCTAAAAGAACTACATTGGCTACCCATTAAGTTTCGAATAATGTTCAAAATTAATGTCATTACTTTTAAAGCCCAGCGTGGCTTAGCACCACCATATATCTGCTCCCTCATCAATGTTTATACACCTGCTCGCTCCCTTCGATCATCAAACTTCACATTGTTGTCTGTGCCTAAATTTCATCTTCAATCATATGGTTACCAAACATTCGCCCACCAAGCACCCATCCTTTGGAACTGATTACCTTCCAACCTACAGAACCAGCAATCGCTTGGATGCTTTTAAAGCCCAACTTAAGACTTATTATTTTAACATTACATTTTCTAGTATTTAATGATTTTCCTTTTTACCTCTGTTTGTACAGCGCATTTGAATGTTCTTTGATATTGCTGAAAATGCATTTTTAAAATGTAATAAATGAAATGAAATGAAATGAAATGAATGTCTGGTCAATCTATAACAATAATTCATTGCGCCCTTTTCTTGTACGATAATCTGTGAATTTCCAAATATGGTCATAACCTAATTTAGCCTATATCTTGCTTCGTGACAGTTAGTTTTGAAATGATATTACATTAATGTGTAGACATAATATAGGCCAGTTTTTTTATAATTGCCATATATTTCGTGTCAGATCAATATTTTACAAGATATTTATTGTGTGGCACAATGATCTTAATTTTGATTCAGCATTCACAACATTAATGTGCATATTAATGTGCATATGTGCCACCATTCGTCTTTGCTTTGGTGAGTTCTTTCAAGAATCCTACAAGAAAGCGGAAATGAAATATCAATTAGAAGTTCATTATGTCATTCATGGGACGTAGGAGCAATAATGAAATTCGTATTTGAGCAGGAAGTAATAATTATTGCCTAATGGATGCACAGGTAAATTTACATTTCTGTATTTCAAATTCCCTATTTCCCTTTGGTGGTGCTTACGTTTTAGATGCCTCTTACGACAGCATTTGCAAACTTCAGATTTCAGATGGAGAACTTTGTTCATCTCGGCTTGGCTTCCTGGGCATTCAGGCTCTGAATTGTGAAATCAATTAACGTGCGATCCAATTGCATAATCACAGTTCACTCACCTGTGCAAATATCGTATATTTCGGGAAGGTCTTCCATCAGTTCAGTTCCCGTTTGGGTTTCTCCTGATTTTGTCCGTGTTCGTAAACTGAGTGAGTCACGATTAATCATTGAATTAGGAGATTACTCGCATGTACATACCTGATAGATATGCATCGCAAAAACGCAAGTGTAATGATGATAATGCATGCTAACAGCAGCAATAGAATGGTGCACTGCAATTCCCGAAGATGGTGGCACGTTACTTTGGTGTTGAGTGGAGCTGCAGTTGAGAACATTTGGTAGAACAAATTTAGTTCGTTTAGTTAATAATCTGCAGCTGTGCACCACACTCATAGGTCAGCTTATTTTGCACTCAGGCATTGCTCTCACAGCGCATTACAGAAGTAGATTCATATAGTTTCAAATGCATACATATACAAACGCTTCATTTGACTAATAATTAGCTGTGAGCAGTAACTTACCGCTAGATGAGTCAGTGACCTCGACATTTTTATGCTCGTTTCCAATTGCTACTTGATCCAAATCTATGGCAGGAAAAGCTGTCCATTCCATCCAGAAATCCATCATTTCCTCTGCTGTTAGCATTTTCGAAATAACTTAATTTGAAGTAGACCGTTACCATGGTGATGGTGATCGCCATTCCTTCGCGTTATAAAGTAAAACTAGCATCCTATATGGTAAACAGAGTACCGCAAAGTGAGATTTGAACGCCATTTTGTTGCGGTACTTTTTTTTTTTACCATATAGGATACTAAATAAAATAATTTGAAGTCGTACAAGGCAGCTCACAGTTAGATATATAGAGACTTGGACACTTGTTTTGAGAAGACTCGATAATACTTGAAACTTTATTTCTCCGTCAACTTGTTGCATCGCGAATAGACGAAATCGACTAAGGAGAAATTGACACATCTTCTAACAAGAACTTTTGTGGGTTCGCCACAGTTTGGGGTTTAATCTACCGATCGAAAAGCACTTAGTAATAAAATGTATTTTATCTAGCGTAAAATCCCAAGAGCTCTAAACGTTGTTCACAATATACAGAACGCAATACAAAGTAAACACGATCAAAAGATTACAAAGATTAAAAATGTTCTCAGAATATAGCTCCAAAGAAAGCTATCTACAAGCCTCCTGGATCGTGCAATGAAAACGGAAACCATTTCCCGCCAAACGGGGTGCAGTGAGTGATTGAGTGATTGGGGTTTTACGGCTCCACCCAACCCGTTCGGGTGATACGGGCGCCAAAACAGAAGGCCCGGGACCGGGGTTTCCCCCTACTCTTATCGATAAATCCCAAGGGTTCTTTATCCTGCATACCACCATAGACAGTAGTACACAGCGCCCGGCCTTGTTACGCAGTTGGGCAGCACTGCAGAGTCACCGAAGAATTACAATTGTAATTCACAATCATAACGCCCGCGGACTGATCGGGTCTCGAACCCGGGACCTCGACCCCCACGGTCGGCATAGGATTGTAGTCAGCGGTTTAACCCACTGCAAACGGGGTGCAATGTCTCAACCATTCGTCGCCTACCCCAGCACATTGCCTATGCTGCTTCCACCGTCGACCGACTTCGTACTGGATGACCAGAAGTGACGGCTAAGAGATAGGATCGTCAAACTCGGTGAGCGCATATCCAGGGCAGCTTTAAAATAGCCATTCTAACAACATGTGGAACAAGCGGGACCCACAACCGATTAATATCTTTAATATCAGACCGACACGGCGCTTAAGGAACAGAGATTAAGGATCGATCTCGGATCGCCTTCGGAGCTCCAATCCTGAATGCTGAGAGACGTCATCGTTGTCTCCAGTGAACGCGACTGTGTCAGAAATGGATCTGACAGAGGTGGAAAGGTGTCCTCTTCACAGACAAGAGCCAAATTGCCTGATTAGGTCAGACAGGAGACGGTGCTTGTGGAAAAGAACAGTTCGGAGATTGCTTCATCCAGGAGCAGGATAGTTGAGATGGAGCCAGCCTCAAGGTGTGGAGAGCCATTTCAAACAACATAAAGACTCCCCTCTTAATGGTTCAAGGGAACTTGACCGCAAGACGGTGCAACACAGAGGTCCTGGAACCAACCGTCACTCCCTTCCTTCTATGGCACCCTGAAATCCGGTTGTTTCAGCAAGACAATGCACGCCTCATTCAGCTACGATCACCAGAGACTTCTCGGAAGACAAGGAATTCCCTACGGTGTCTTGGCCGGCTTACTCGCCCGAACAATGGGAATGCCGTCAGGATCTGGTGCGCTGTTTTTGAGGGCTCTAATGATGTTACCTATTTCGGTTTCGTTTGTGGGTTTGGTGAACATAGAGTATCTGTTGGTTTGTGTAATGTATGAAATGGGATCAATATTGGAATTGGGAATAGATTTAGTTAGATTAGGACCAACGTTGATGAATTATTCGTTAAAATGCTTGGTGATGATATCAAGATCTGAGGTTTCTTTGCCATTAATTTCCGTATTATATTGCTGTTTGTTGTTCTTTTGTTTGTGAATGACAGTTTTGATCACTTCCCAAGATTTCCGGAGATTATTTTTATGGTGGCCAAAACGTTGATCGTAATGAGTGCGTTCTGCTTTGCATAGAATGGACCTGAGTTTGATTTTGTGTGATTTGTATTGCGCCAAAGATGCACGAAATGATTGGATGCAAGAGGTGGACACACCTGATATTGATCTTGCGAATTTCACTTTTGACGGCTTGTCCTTGTTTGAAGGCAAAGTATCCTTTAAAATCAGTTTGTTTTTGCTGGATTTAGGTCAACACCTTCGCAAATGAAGCACCTCCATAACCACGTAAAAATTGGGTCTGTATGCATCCGCAAACCGTGCTGTTATATGTCAAGCGTGCGTTTCTTTTGCCTGTAAGTATACAATTCACATGTTTTCCCGTTTTCATTCAGTTTAATCACCAGAGGGAATCTAATTTTATGCGCCTATATGAGGAACATATCGGAGAATAGCCTATTTGTCAGCAGTAATCTCAGATCTCCGCTGATGATATACTGGAAGTTTTTCTGGCGTCAAAACCCGTGGGCATTGACAGACACGCTGAAAATCCTGTATTAAAATCATCTATTTTAGAAACGCCACACTATTCAAAATTAGATTCCGTCCACTATTTCCTACTAAACTCGACAAATTTATGCCGACATTTCAAGATGTTTACAAATGCAGCGCACTCAGCCATTCGATCGCCTCATTTGCATAATTTATGTAGGGCGCATGCCTTGCGTGGTTCGCGTCGCGATGAAATGCTTTTTGCGCCATAATTATTATCAAAATGGAGCGTGCTTTACGGGAAGTTGGCTTGAAGTACAAATTGGGGATTGAAATTATTCAGTTGAAAAAGGAGCAGTTGAGTGCATTTCGGCCGTAATAATTTCGTATCCAGTTGTACTCATAAAATCACATGAAGAAGAAAAATGCCTTTTGGGTCAGACCTTGAAACACCGCATTAGTTTGTTATACTGGAAGGAATTTTGCTTAAAGGTTACCTCGCCCAAAGCAGGTCATTAGTATGCGTGCCAACAAACATATACAGAGTGATTAAAAAGTATAATATTTACAAGTAATGGGAATTTTTCAACCTTTTAAAAATGTTTTTTTTCTTCTCAAACTGTGCTATGTAGCTCCTTGTCAAATATATCAGACCTTTTACCTGGTCATTTTATGACAAATATTCCAGAAATGCTGCAATAACGACGCCGCCTCAAATATGAATTATCTCCTCTTAAGCTTATGACCTCAAAAATACAACAATCACTATCTCGATAAATTTGGATGTCTTTTCGGCCGCCATTTTATATATATATATATATATATCTTTTTTTTTCAAAATGCCCACAAATCATACTAATCATGTTAATTAAGTCATACACCAGGGACACATTAGTTGTGTTTAATACTTGTAAAAATGGCGGAATATTCCGGAAATTAGCGGCTCTTTCGGGGCAATTTCTTAGTATCATGTATAGTGTACATCAAAAATTATAACCACTTGCCGCATGTTTGTGCGCTAAAATATGAATTATCTCCTCTGCAATCTGCAATCTGCATGCCCATGGGAGTCTCCAATGAAAATTTAGATGAATATTATTTTATGTGATCAGTTGCTAGTTAACAAATGTGACCCATACAAGTATCTATTGATTGCATATACAATCAAATGTTTTATTAAAAACATTGCCATACAATTAAATTTGATACCGTGTAAAACAACGAGGACTCATCCCTTTTATTTCGGCTGAGAGAAGCAGAAGCTGCAAATGAACAGTTGATCATCTTTGTTTTCTGCACCTCAGAACAAGAGTGGAAAATTGGCAGCGGCAATGCCTTTTATATCTGGAGTGAGATTTCTAGTAGTTACATGTACTAGTATTCGACTAAGTCGCACAGCGTTCTTACTGATTGTGATCCTAATCAGGAAGAACACCCCAAGTGACCCATGAGCGCCATTTACAAGAGGGATAATATATATATACGAATTAGGCCGAGTTATCAAAAGTCTCCGTGTCTCATTAATTCTTGGTGTAATGAGGGCTTTAATCACCAAGTGGAATCCAGTCTTTATAATAATAATCAGAAGGGATGAAGCCTTCAATCTCGCCCTCCCGTGGGTAGTTATTAAAGTAGATTGTGGTTCCGTTGGCCAGCCATGCCGTCCACCAACCAAATGTTCCTATGGATATAATGCTGTGTTGGCAATTTGCTAAAAGTGCAAAGTCGTAAACGAAGGACGAGCTATTGAAAGGCGACATGATGGCCCGATCTGCTAGGTTTGCCTTCGCCCATTCCATGTCATTACTCGCAACAACGAAGAAAGCATTTGGATATTTCATTTGCATCAAGTTCATTGCTTTGTGAAAGTAAGAGACACTTAGAATAGATCGATTGCTGAAGAGTTCATGCCATCGATCTAGCTTATCACCCCTACGAACGTGAATTCCGATAACCGTACGGTTCTCAGGGATTTGAGTTTTGAAGAAATGGTCCACACGTTCCTTGTAGACTTTCTTGAACTGGAAACAACTTCTGATGAAGTCTTCGTGTTCCTGGAAATACCTGTACGACTGCATGTATCCCATGATGATCATTTTGGAATGGAAGAAGTGCTGGCGGATGTTCTCGAATCTCGCGTCATACACCTTTGTTCCATGCGGAGTTATCAAACGGTAGAAATCCTTTCTACTACTTGAATTCATTGTTGGAATTTGACATTGTGTCATGTCAAAGATGCTATCCAAGAGATTCAGACGAGTGGGTATTACCACTGATACACCATTTGAACGTCCGATACCAATCAATGAGGCAAATTCAAACATTCTATTCCCAAGGCGTCCGCCAGCTTGTATTGTAAGAGTTATCTCTCTGGGGTTCCACATCGATGGCCTCGGGGGTTCCAAGGAAGGAAAGGATAAAGTGAGCACACAAAACACAGTCACAAGGAGTAGGCCCATAAGACAAAACACTGCTAATCTTAAAAAAGGAGGAACAAGCATTTTGTCCAATTTCCTTCTGATCTAGCCCAAGTTCCCGTCACAATAATATCCAGTAATTAAAGTGCGATAGAACTGGAGTAAACGCAGCTTTTTGTAGGTCTTCTTTCCACGAATCTATGCTGCATCAACGAGAGAACTACCTTTTACTCAACTGCATTCTGGTTTAATGCAATTATCTTTTGAATGTTGCAAAGCAGTCCACTAGTTCTCCAGTTAAAGCGGATTTTGCAACGGTGCCTTTGCTTTGTGAACAAAGATCAGCTCCGACAGCAATGCTTGCACGACCTTGAATCTAGAGTTACGACAAAATGAGTAACAGACAAACAGTGCGAGCTGATTGCCGTCTTGGTGTATCATACGGTCTCTTATAAAACGATATAAAAGGATAATTCGTGGAGTTCGTGGATGATCGCCGAATGGTGACAGATGAATGACTAACTATACACTTGTATATAGCAGGAGATGTTTGTTCTCATATCATAAGTATATGGTTTAAACCTATAAGGATTTAATAATGGTAATGGGGTTGATATGCATAATTAATATTAATTATAGTAAATATAGTGTCCGCACAAGCTCAATTTTAAATTATTCTTGTTAATTCTAAGCACACGTAACTTTAAATGTTGAATGAAATAAATAATTGAATTTCAGATGCTATTTTTGACATGCACAGCAAGTTGCAAGCTTTATAGAAATGAATAAATTCGAAGTGGTTCTTCGAGGCTTGTTCGAAAAGTTCTCGGCCTCACATAGAGAGCGCAGTTTTAGAGACGTAAAAATTGGAAGTAAGGAAGGGCAACTATTCACAAGATCACACGTAGCATATCTTATTTCCTTGGCATAGGCTTAACTAGTTTTTGATCGAGCGCACTTCTAACCGATATCAATTTCAAAACTTCCTTTACGTATATTACATATATATATATCCTTTATGTATATACATGTACATGTACCATAATACATGCTGAATTTCTGACCAGGGTACAATAATAATATTCTTTGCAGGGGCAGAAATTTTTCGCCAACCACATTATACTATTTTAAACCATTGCAACATATTTTAGCACACAAACATGCGGCAAGTGGTTATAATTTTTGATGTACACTATACATGACACTAAGAAATTGCCCCGAAAGAGCCGCTAATTTCCGGAATATTCCGCCATTTTTACAAGTATTAAACACTACTAATGTGTCCCTGGCGTATGACTTAATTAACATGATTAGTATGATTTGTGGGCATTTTGAAAAAAAAAAAATATATATATATATAAAATGGCGGCCGAAAAGACATCCAAATTTATCGAGATAGTGATTGTTGTATTTTTGAGGTCATAAGCTTTCTATTGATGCATAATATGTAGAGTTTTCATTAAAATCGAACGAATGATCAATTTCCTACACCAGAAACTGAACCAAAATGTTCAGTTTACCATAAGGGGTATGTATGGGTATGTATCCTCTTATAACTCACATACAGACCCACTATTTAGACGTTTGAACGTACTTAAAATAACTGACATAAGAAAAATGTCTGAATTGAAATTTTACTACAAATACACAAACAATAACCTTCCAGAATATTTCCTTCAAAGCTACATTCAAACAAATCGACAAACGCATGCGCATCCTCGCCAAACAAGACACGAAAATATGCTCTCCATCCCACCACATAGACATCACTTTTTCAAATCAAACCTTAGATACACACTAGTGCACACAGTTAATAATTTACCTCCGCACATAAAATCACTCTGCCATACGCACTCTACCGATACATTCACTAAAAGAGCCAAAGCACATATAATTAACCAATACTCCACAATATGCACTATACCAAATTGTTACATTTGTCACAATCGATAACTCCCCTTCCCATCCAATTTACCACCCTTAGATATGTCAAATTCTATCCATCCGCCATTCTCATCCGCAATTTTTCTATCCCTTCCCCTTCATCCCACTATATCCTTAAAAAAAAAAAAAAAAAAAAAAAAAGTTATTATTTACGAGATACAATTATTCTGGTTTTTTTTCGTGTTTCTCTCTTGTTATTATACTTTTCTAGTTTATTATGATCATTATCTTATTTTATTGTATTAATTACTTCTTTTTTTTTTCATATTGGTGGCAGCATGCCAGCGGGCCCTCACGGGCCCTTTATGTTGTCTCCTGGAAAGACTGAATTTTGTACATAATCATTTTGTTATTGTATACATATCTATTTCCAAATAAATTAATCTCTCTCTCTCTATGGTAACTAAAATGCTCATAACTTAAAAAACTTAAGCGACAAACCCCATGTTTTATTCCACATATGTATAAGAATAAATGAAGTAATTTATGGAGAAGTGTGAAGCCATTATGGCCAGTATTTTATGAAATATAATGAAATAATGATGGAATTTCTAAAAGATTGTTCAAAATAGCAAATTTTTCAACTAAAATTTCCATTACGAAACTTCAAATGCAACTTGCAGATTTTACATTCTGCACAACACCATAGTTGAAATAACGATTAATAGGTCGATTAATTAATCATTAATTAACCATTAATTTGCACGTGTGGGCATGAATATAGCGTTCATTAATACTGCATATTGATTGGGCAGCACCAAAATCATAACTGTGAATTCACTGTTCTGCTCTTAGCGAGATCATAACGCGGGTTTATCTCAGTGACTCTCAGTCTCTCACCTAGGATTTAGTCATCTACCTCTGATTGGCTGTATCGATGTCATTCACTTATTCGATCAGTCTCGCTACCAATATAGACATACATGTTTGTATAATTCACAAACTCCACGATTTGATGGACTAATAAACCAAGAGAAACGAAAGTTGTGTTGTACGCGGTCTGTATATTGCGTAATGATTATGTGAACACTATAGTTGCATCAGATTCAGACTATTAAATGCCATTAATTGACGGTTATGATATAATTAAGGTGAGTGAGTGAGTGATGGGGTTTTACGGCTCCACCCAATCCTATAATTAAGGTGATCCAAAAGTTGTCCATACATATGTTACATGCAGTCCATTTAATGCATAGTACAGTCACGACGGGGAAAATGTAGCAATGCAAGAATATATTACATTTATATTTAAACAATAATGTATACTTTTCATGCAATGCCTAAGAATCTAGGATTTTTTCTGGAATTATCTCATTCGGACGAATAAACTTATCTCCAAAAAGAGTCCTGCCCTAAATTAAATGTCCTCACATGTACAAGTAGGCCCTACGTGGTCCTCACAGAATTCTGGTTTGTTTATATCTCGGATGAATTGAACAATTTCAGTTTATAAGAATTCACGAAAAAACCAAAACTTCTACTGATATGCCTACGGTTTTTTTTACGAGGAGAGTTTTCACGCCAAAAATAAGTGATTTTAATCGATCGCAGAACGAAAAGTCAACTTCGGATAGAAGTTATTTATTTCCTCGTTTCTGACGAAGACGAGCATCCATTTTAGATGGAATATCTACGAATACATAAGCTAACCCTCCAGTCCAAATTCAACAATATAGCACAATGGAAACAAAATGGCTGATCGAGGGAAGCGTCAAAGCAGTGTCCTTCTACGCCCGAATGAGGGACTGCGGTGTTGCTGAAAGTACGGAATCAAACAACCGAAGGGCAAAGAAGTGCAAGGGCTTAGACTTGGGTTGTGACATCTGCGCTGAATACTCCTGCAACACTCGGGGGAACCCCTGAAGCGTCTGATATTCATGATACACATCTCCAAGAAAACATTCCGAAACGAGACGTCCCAAAACTACGGTGAGGCGTTCCCAGGACGCACGGCTAGCTAACAGCCAAGCATGTTGACCTGAAACTTCCTCAGATGTTCTGAGTTTAAAAATATAATGTAAGGGATCAAGTGAAGTTTTGAATACATGATAGGTGAGATGAAGCATCAAGCCAAGGATCTGGACCTGAACTTCCTCGGTTTCCTAGATGCACCATGCGCTTCATATTGCGTCATCCTTTGGTGTCTTATTTTTTTGACTTGTTGACGTATTATTCTCTTAATAAACAAGGCTTTTGTGTTATTGTTGTTGTGCCTTTTTTTGTGATCCTTGAAAAAGTTAGACCCTGTAAAAACAATCCTGGAAAAATACTAGTAATAAAAGGGAGTAAATAGTAAAAAAAGTAAAAGAGGAATGTGTATTCTATACTCGAGGATGCTTGTGTTGAACATTAAATAAAAATTAAGCATCAATTACCAAGCGAAATGCCAGGGGCTCATTACTTTTGGGCCCTCCCTCGTATGCCTTACCACGTGACCCGTTTCAGGGCCAAAATAATGATTAATTTCTCCGCCATCACGACGGCAGAACAATCAACTGAAGCAGGAATCACAAGGTAATTTGTTTCCGCTTTTTCAGTCCATTGTGAGCAAAAAATATTGCGCATTTGTTTCCAACTTTCCTCTTCAAAGACGAGTTACACAAGGGCAACGTGAGCGTTACGTAAGCGGGGTCTTCGATCAGGAGCGTCGACCAAACGAATAAATTAAATTCAAAGAGAAAAGTCAGCCAATCAGAGACACGATGTTTTCACTTTATTTTTAAGACAAAATTCCACAAAGCACAGAAACTTGAACAATATGGCCACTAATGCAATATGGTGGATTTACACTGAGTTAACGAAAAACGCATGAGATCGCATTAGAGTTCATTGATTGTGGTAATATCAAATAACCGCGTACGGGATTTATATATATATATATATTTTTTTGTAATATATAATTGAGACACGAGGATTGTGAATATAATGCTGTGTATTACTATTATATTTGATGCCAGAATTAGTATTTCTCGAGTTACTGGTGTGTGGAAAGAGTGAAAACTACGTGGCAAGAATGCATAAAAACACCAGGGGGCACATGATGTATTATCATAGTACATGTATACAATGAGCAAAATAAAGAATTCAATAACATACTGAGTGCATGTATGTTTACATGAAATTTCAAAACAGTAATTTAAGTATGTACTTAACGTTGAAGCACCATCATAATTATTTATAACCATCATAATTATTTATCAATCATTTCACAAAAATCTATAAAAAAAAGAAAGAAAAAAAGAAAAAAAAAAAGAAGAAAAAAAAAGAGTAACAAAATCCAGAGAATCAACAATTGTTGAAAATTCGACATAATAATTATGCAAACTGGAGATTCAATAATTGTGAGTTTAGATTTCAGAGTTCATCCATTACTTAGAACAGGGTTAACCAATTTTAACCTGTTACATATACACATTATGCTGAATTCACTGTTTTAACACTTTCGTTGACTAGGGCATAAGTATATATACACTATGTTTATTTCATTGCACAAGTGTGTCAGTCCGTATGATATCCGATTCGCTATAAGACTGTTGCCTGGGGACTCAAATCAAAGAGCAAAACTTTGAGTTTGCCGATCTGCTGTTGAGCGCTGGACACCTCGGACGCCATCTTCAATTCACTGGCTTTCAACCGCTGTACTTCTTTCTGTGTTGCCTGCAAAACCAAAAAAAGTGCTGCATACACAGAGAAAATGCATTGATTTTGGGCCAAGGGGAAAATTGGATGAATTAAGCGTGCGGGATGTGGGAAAAGGAACACTCACCACTGACTGTTTGAGTAATTCCAGTTTCTCTAACTTGAGTTTATTTACTTCAGCCGCTAAGAGTTCAATTTGATGCATTTGGTCTTCTGTAATGACGTGGAATGAAACTGGTTAAGTGAATAGCCAGTACACTGACCACTGTGTTCGGAGATGACCCCTTGGAAACCCTGGTCCTCTCCAAAACTGTTCGATAGTGACATTTGCTTCCGATGATTTGATGTTTCTGCTGATGACATGGATTCCTGTAAAGGTCAAAAGGGCGAATATAGAACTATTCCATTATTCATACGAAACTGACACCTCCCTGCAGGAGATAATTGAAATTTGAAAATTTGAAAGACATATGATGAAAAAGACGCCTAGAATGAGCTTATAAAAAGTGTCAATTTCAACGCACCAATCCGGTATCAGAGTCTTCCTGTGGACACACTTCAATCACGTTGTCTGCCATGAAGCTGTTCTCACTGCTACCAGAACTTGACCTTGACTGTGTCCTTGACAATGGGAGCCTACGTGCAGAAGGAATGATGCATAAAGCTGTCTTTCACGGTCAACCCACGCTAACCGTTGTGTGGCTGATGAATGCTCCGGACTGGAGTTGACTGAATCGGCGTTGGAATCGGGAGGACTGCACGTCTTGTACGACACGGAAGAATGTGTGATGCTACCGGCGCTGTGGCTCTCCGGCAGCGGGTTGTACCTGGAGGAGCTTGGTTCAGTGCTGCAACGGCGTGATTGTGTGACCTTACCCTTTTTCTGTGGGGTCAGACGCCGGCTTATTACGTTGCATGGTGCTCCCTTCGGAGAAATTCCTTCGAATTCCTTTGCATTTATTCGTCTTGGTCGCCTATGACAACGATATAAATTAGTTAACACCTTACGAAAAGCGTTAATCTTATCAATGAATTTGCAAACGTATAAAATGGCAAAACAAACACGATCTTTCTTGTTTGGTTGTGCAGCAGGAATCGTGAACAGCAAAAGGAACAAACACAGAAATTCGAAAGAAATAATCAGAAATTATGATAAATTCGTGATTTCATAAAATAATCAACAAAATCATTCAACTGAAGCAAAACCTATTTATAGAACGCTCTACTGATTTCACATGCGCAGCTGATTCAATTTCTTGGGTACTATACTAGTATAATATACATGTAGATGGTTACCCATTTTGGGCTCGGACTCTGAGTTTCACCGACAGAGGGCAGCACAGAGAAACCATTGTTCCTTTTGCCGACACCAGACGGAGCTACCGCGTTGCCTGCCAGCTGCGAATCCATCGACTGGCTTCGTACCTTTCCGCCGATCGCCCGCCGAAATGTGTCAAAAATCCGGTTCGGTTCAGACGCTTTGCTGACATCAATGCAAATAGGTACATGGCTGAATAATTTAGTGTTCTGAGCGTGGAGCTCTTGGTACAATGATTCCAGCAGTGCTGCGCGTGTCCTCTCCTAGAAGGAAGACACACAGTGATATTAACACCACTTCGAGGTGCGCAAGGTGCGAGCCGTGTACCTCGAGTTTGGCGAATCTCTTCGCCTTGTAACAAGCATGCTCAGCGTTGATCAGTTTAGTCAAGATAAATTCTCTCAACTCGGAACCCTTCAGGCAAAAACTGGGCAACGACGGACCGAAGAAAGGGACATCATCTCGCGCTGTTACTGCCACCTACGGAGAGACAACAAAATGGTCACTTGGCACAAGACACCGGACAGTGGTCACTCACTCTGTATGCGGTGTCCGGCGAGTCAGGATCGACTGGTTGCACGACGACGAAGGCGTGAAGAAAATGCGAGGCGATCATATCCGGTGCAAAGGGCGTGTTGGCCTCCTGGAAAATAATGGCCACGATGTCGTTACCTATGTGCCGCTTTCGTTGCAACTGTAAAGAAGAAGAAGAAAAAAAAACTGATCATTGAAAGCATTCCAATAATATATGATGCCTATATGCACTAAAGCACACAGCATGCAAGATTCATTCGGCACACGCAAAAAGAAATAACAGAGAAATGACTAAGAGGTCATGCATATTCATGAGCATCTCGGAACAGACGTGGTGCACATCGCCTTGAATACTATGGACTATACTAATGGACGCCCTTGGAGTGAATTGCTCATTTTCGCCATTTGCAATCGGTTCCTCAATATTTTGTACATGATCATGTGACCGGCGCCCACGCGCGTGCGCCAACTTTCACAGAAAATAGAAAACATTTTTCTTTAATCTTCCAGCGATATATAAATAATTAATTGGTCCAGTTGTTGGAACACAGCGTATCAATCATCATAACTAACAAATAATATCGGCATAAAAAGAGAACCACATCCATTTTTAATGGTGAAGGATTGAATTCACAGGAGTGCTTATTGCAAAGTCAACAGTGAACTTCTTTTCCCTTGGTTTATTAAGTACACAGCTGCATACATAAAAGTGCATGCTCATTAATATGGACAATGACACTAATGAGATACCAACACACTTCAACACCACTTATTCCTGAAAACACATCGATGAAAACGCTAACTGATACTAAGATGTCACCGTATAGCAAGCCCTTTGAGGAATGGTATAGTTCGATATATGGATGACTTCGAGGAATGGTATTTCGACATAGGGAGAAAAAAAAATATATACAGGATGTGTTGCCTACCTGTTGCGGGTCGCCGTCAGTGTGAGGCAACAGCGTGGACACGTGGAACATAATTTCTCGCTCCTTGAAAGTCGTGTACACGGACTCGGCGCCTGTTTGTCCGTGCTGAGTGTCCAAGCCTCCTCTGAAGCTGCGACAAAAGTGAAGGTGCAATTAACCGAGAGACTGATGGGCGGCAGTGCTAAACGCGACCCATTGTTAGGCGCCATTTACAGCGCATTTAGCCGACTTCTTTGATGCGCTCACTGCACGTGCGCAGAGGCGGCGTTCTTGGCTACGTACCCTTTGAAGTCCTTCAGCTGGACTCGCTGGCCAAGCAGGTTCAAGAAGGCGTCCATGGCAGTGCAGTGACCTCGATTGCAGAATAATTCCTCCTCTTTACTCTGTGTTATAATGACAGGTTAAAGGTCAAATGGAATTGGGGGTCGTGCACGGGGTTTTTACCTGGCCGCGTTTCTGGCAGATGATGCCGAACTTGAATGAATTGCTAAGCACGTGTTCGTCAAAGTTGACGATCATTTCTGAGCCCTGTTGCGTGGAAGGAGAAGAGGATGCGTGATGGCTGGTTTATGTCATGATTTATAAGGTATGTGCACGCATACCGCCGGGGGTAACAGCCGTGAGTTGTCGCACGGGGCTTAATTAGCACTTGGGTTAATTGTATGGAAACAGAGGCAGGGACTAGAACGAGAAATTGCACGGTAACAGTGGGAGTGCTTGTAATCGACATGTTGTCATGGCAACTGGGGTCTACGGCGTCGGATCGGGCGTTTGATGAAGCGGGCTGTCAGACAAGTCTTCGGGGCGTGTATATACGTGCAGACGAAAGAAGCCGCCCAATCTACCAGGCAAGAGATCGAGCTCATGGCACCTGCGCTCAGCGGTGAAGGGGATGAACGCAAACCGGGGCAGACAGACAGCCCCCCCTTCATTCCCGCGAAAATGGCGCTCGTCCGACGCATGCGGGGCACGTATCTCAAATCAGACGCTTTTGGCGAAGGGTTGTCCCGCGAGACAAGCGAGGAAGAAGGAGGGGGAGAGGGTATGCACAAGGTCCAGGTAGAGAGGCAACGGTGTCAATATCGTCTGCAACACGGAGTCAATTAACGAAGGATTAGCTGTAGGCCCGGATGCGTGGATATACAGAAATGCCGAATATTGCGTAAGAGTTCGCGCGATGTATACTCTTCGTTATACGAGGCAATGACGTCGCTCGAGGCTTTAAAGGCGTCACAATCACAATGGAGAACCCGGGACCAGTAAGATACCCCACACTCACATGAGGAAACAGAACAGGGTGGAACTTCTCCGTTGATAAATCTTCGCAGAGCACCTAAAAATACCAAAAGGTCAGCGTTGAAGTGACCTCTCAACTCAGGCCTGACCTTAGCAATCTTGCCTGGGTGCGGTGGGTCGCCATGGAAACTGTGCGCCGGAAGTATGTCGTGCGTTGTTCCATTTCGTTTCCTGGAAAAATGTTGGTAGAAATGATCAGTACGAATTCATAGCCATCGCATGGCGAGAAAGAAAATGATCGGCCGATGAGGATATTCACAGCGAAATGCCACCAAATGACACCAATGTTAATTGTAAAATTGCACAGCGGCAAGGTTTTCCCGCCTCCGTTGTTAACCTCTGCAAAGGTCAAGTTCGTTTTGCGCGTTCGCTTCGGACGAACGCACGTGTCCGGAGTTCACAGGATGCGAAATGGATGAGCGCAATTCATCATTATCGAGATATATATCATGTGTAAACATTGATCGATCAGAAATGTTATCAAAACTAATTATCAACGTACCTAACGATGACTCGGTAGTGAGGCTGTGACGAAATGACCTCATTCTTGATCGACATGATCACGTGGCCGAGCGCTTCGTCCATCCCATAATAGTTGAAGTGCTCCTTTGAGTAAAAAAAAACCCCTCATAAAACATCAAGAATCGGGTTCCATATTTGCCAGGCTTAATATAGAACATGCACTTTGGGTCAATTTCAGACCAGATTTCGCCAACTTACTCGCGTGATGAAATGTCTCCTGTAAGACTTGGCCGTCTCATCCATCTCAAGCTTATATTCCGCGCTCTGACTGGAGAAGTCGCTGGAATGATTACTGGAGGAGCACTCCATGGGCTGATGGGAGAGGGGTTCTGACCCCTCGAGGCTGCTGTCCACGTCTCCCCCATCCACCCAATAACCATTGTCCGGCGGCTGCACAACCATGGGATAAGGCCCATCCCTGCTGAGAACCTGCCGGCGAAAGAAAGAAGTCATCAGGAGAATGGAAGAATGCATAATGCACGCGGCAATAATGCACGAGGGGCGATCTCGTGGGTTCGCGTGTAATATAGAAACGCTTTAACTTGCGAGGTGCGGGATACGATTTATGCGCATTCAACTGCATACGGTACGGAAATACTCCATATGTATTCACTGTTATTGCCGTAATTAATGATGCTTACTTTGTTGCGTAATTATGTGCACCCTCTAACGCAAACACATGTTATCATATAGAATGGCAAACAGACTGCATTCAGGTCGATTTTTGCGCAGTGTTATGAAATGAGAATGCCTTATTCCGCGTAGATTTGCTTCATGAATGTAATGCGAGTCTCTGATTGGTCGAGAGGGAGTACAATTCATGTGCTATAATAATATACAAACCGCGCACAATTGATAATTATGAGAGTGATTTTAATGAATCCCACGAGAGGAGATTCGCAGATTGTTATGACATGCGACGATGGGCACCATTCCCACAGTCGAGCAGGAAAATGACGTCATTTTCCGTATCAGAAATCAACATCCGGCGTCTCGTTCCACGTGGCAATGGGGCACTCAGACAGCTCTGCGCCCCCTCCGTTTAATTCTGCGATGCTGCGCTCTCCTTGCGATGAATGAACAGGGCAAGAATAACGGCCACCACACACGTGGGAGGGGGGGGGGCATAAATCGGGATGCACAGCGCACTGACCGATGCCTTTGCTTCATGGGGTTGATGAAGGGGGGGGGAGGTGGACTGACCTGCTGTAGGTAGTACGAACTGGACACTGACGGTAGAGTCCCTCTGTTTGGAGATCCAGCGCCCTGCGGAGAACACGAACAACGTGATATGTGATATAAATGTTTCATGATGTTTATTCAGGAGGCAGATCAAACGACCAGAACGAAACGATAACATCCAAGTACAATCAACCGAAAACAAACCAACGTCAAACATCAAAGGCGAACTGAAGCATCTGGGTAACACATACAAAGAATACGCCATCCTGAAGATTGGGGGGAGACAAAATCAAATAAAAATCAAGAAGGAAAGACAGAGAGAGGGAATGCGAGAGATGCCAGAATCTACCTGATGATCGGGAGTCTGATTGAAGACGGGCGTAGGTGGCGGAAGGTAGCAGCGCTGGTCCTCCAATCGGCGACCCTGGATTTTCAGAAGGGCCTCGATGAAGTCTGGATGCTGAAGGGGAGAGTCACACACAGCACTGGGAGCAACAGCGTTCTAAGGATGGAAATAACTAACACTGCAAGAAGTGCTCAAAAAGGGAATAGCTACAGGAAAACTTCTTCCAAAGGGGACCCAACGGATTCTATTGCTGCCTCCTCTCTCGGGATACCGTATAGAATCGAAGCCTTAATTAATTATTTATATAGGACATACATGATATACAGTCTGTATATATCATGTATGCACTGCAATCCTTATACATCATGCAAGATGAAGTGGAGATCGAGAGCCCCCCCCCCCCCCCAAAAAAAAAAAAAAAAAAAGACAAGGCCGCGTGAAAAGATTCTGAGGCTGAGAAAATCCAGGATGCAATTTCGATCTTGATGGAGGTGACAGGAGATCAAGAAATATATCCAGTGACTACCTTGAAGAGGAACGCCGCAAACGGGGAAGCTGGACAGGTGGTACTACGATGCATTGCAATCGAGCCTTATATATAAGTATACAGCATGTAATCTTACGGTATAACACAGTGAAAATATTGAATTTGATGGAATCCCCAAGAAATGACTTGGGAATAACCCTAACCTGGAACACGGCGGGCATAGCGCATCTCTGGTCATCAATCCTGGTGCCTTGCATCCGTTCCAGGGCGGTGAAGAGAGCCTGCTGCTGAGGACTGCTCGGGGTCATTGCCCCACTGGAGGGCTGCAACGAGATTAAATTGCAATCAACACGCCAGAAAAACATGGCCACCGCCAAAAACGAAAACGGAAATGGACAATAATGGATAATGGAGTTTGAGGCGACGAGAAAGGTAGGCGAGTGGTAAGGGTGTTGTGGAATCAATTCGGTCGCTAGTGAGCCTCGATAGGACGGTATAGCACTATTTAAAGGGATAGAAGCATAGCTTTGATGTCTGCTTATAGAGGAAACATTGTATTTCAACAGCAGAAAAAGATAAACGAAAAAAACAAGTAGTTGATTGTAAACAATGGATGATCCATGAGATGTTTGTGCGATCGATGATTTCGTCTGGGCCACTCCCGACGACGCCTCTGACACTGCAGATGGAATTAATGAATTCATGTCTCTGTATCCTGAATGTTCTCACAGGTGGAGGCGTGTGCGTTTCTTTGCTACTGTGTCTGCTTTCGATAAATTTTTATTCGTCTGGGGCAGCGGGCAGCGTCATTAAAGGAGGATGTATGAGCGAGGAGAGGCAGAGCCAAGAGATTGGACGAGCAAACGAAGAGTTAGGGCGAAGGTGAACGAAGGTCCGACTCCTCTCAGGGCTGCGTACTCATCCCACAGATGTGCAACTTAGCTCTAAGATATTTAGCCACAAGCAAACCCCATTGCCCGCTAGTGACCACAATGGTCATGATCCCAATCAACTTGCCCATTGGTCAATCAAAGATGCATAGCGCACGTGACCTTGCCGGGCCACACGGGGAATCATGACCAGCATATCCTGCTGCCGCGCTAGCTTACGAAGAAACTCGATAGCCTCAGTGCCCTTCACGAGGTGCCTGTGTCGTCCGGATGGAGAGTCCACCAATTGACGTTTTTTTTCCACACTTTTATTCTTGCGGAAATTTCAAGTTACAGCTTCGACAGACACAAATAGGCAGCAAAAACAGAAATAAAAAGCACCCGTAAAATATCAGCGCCTATGGAAGAGTGTTTTGTATTGATCAGCGGCGGAGAGCGAGCGCAATTTCTTCCTCAATCAACGGTGCAATAGATTGGATGCAAAAATTGCGCCATGAAAAGTGGGTCACATTTATGACAGAAAGGTTAAAGAACCCACCACGGTATCCGTCCTGGAAGCTCTTCCTTCTGGGGTGTTTGGGGGCGACCCGGGACTGGGAACATGCCCCTCGCAGTATAACTGATTGTCCATCGCCTGCTTCCTGTGAAATAAACAGAGAATGAATATTGAATGTTTGATTCGTTTTGTCGCCATGAAAGGGAATCAATGTTTGACGAAGGTGTTAGCATAGAGGAAGGACAACAGCCAAACGGGACAACATAACATTTCCACTTTGACTGAACGTAAGCTTGTACGGGAGCAATCGATGCAAGTTTATCTGGATGCATATCAGTCAATGGCGATTCATGACAAGCGTCAATTAGTCGGTCAGTCAGTCTAACTCTGACCTAATTCGGTATTTCAGTCACACCGATATGCATCCAGGGAAGCAAGCAACCACTAGCATATAAACGCACGCACGCACGCACGCACGCACACCCTGGTATTTCCACAAAGAAACGTATCTCATAAGTACATGTATTGTGATGATGCAAATGGTGTACACAACAATATCATGATGGCAGCTGCTTTTACAGAGGTTGCAATGGAAAGCCGCGCATTTTGACCTCAAACCCAAACATACTGGGGAAGGGTTGGGGAAGGGAGGAGGAGGCGATGGATGTGCGTCGTATATTTGACACCCATGCACCCCAAAAAACACAGTGAGTGCATCATTCCGAAACCTCGATAGGCTAAGGAGTAAGGGCTTTTTGGGGCTGTCCTAGATTGAGAGTGACGTCACTGAGAGGAGTGGGATGAAGACGAAATACCCTGGCATAATTACGATGGCATTTCAGTTGGGAAATGACGATATCCGACCGTATGCGGATATGAAACGACGCTGTTTCCCCTAAGGTCAAATTAATCTTGCGTTCATTCCGCATGCAGTGTATGCTGAGGCCACCAAGGCGTGGAGTGCATGCAACAGGTTGTTGATGATAAATGGTGATCATACAAGTACTTTAGTACCAGGGGTTATCACACCATTGGACACGTCATGCCGGCTGCAGCAACACGGAGAAGCTGTAGAATTCACCAGATGTATGAGATGAGGAAGTGACCCGACTTTACAAGGATATCCGTTAAGCAGAAGAGCCACAAGGTCACATCAATTCAGCGTTCGAGGTCACAATGTGAACACATGTGCCATATATATTATACAACGCGAAAAAAAAAACAAAAAAAAACCAAAAACACAAAAACAACATAAACAGAAACCAGAGGCAGCAATCATTGGCGATCTTCGATGCTTCGATGCGTCGATCTCCATGCGCCGATCTCGCATATATTGCCTATTATTGCAAGATAACATCGGGATGATGAGTTCAGTGTAGATAATAAGAGGCTGCAATCGAAATACACATGACTTGCAACTGAATAACGACGTCCACATATAATCTCAGGACGACAATGCGGACGCAATACGCACGCACGCACGATCGATACGCGCGGAAATGTAAATTTAATTTCAACGCGTGCATCCGTTGGTCAATATCTTGTGAAAGCAACGGAGTAAATGTGAGAGCAACATTGACATTGACAGTTCTATGGTGACATTGACAGATGATTTACGAGATGAATTAAGCGACTGATGGACGCGAGGGGACATCGATTGCCGATGACAAAACATGGCGTGGACGAGTGAGGGCTTGAATGGTCGTCAACATATATATGGAGTAGCGTAGGAGTACTCCATACACACGAGGCCTATACCCACAGAAAGCGTATATCCTGATTGTATTCCCACGAGGTTGCTCTTCAACGAGCTGACCTGTTGGCCATGGCGCCAATCTGCCTACTGTGGACGGATCAGCCGTCGTCGCGTGCCTTATGAGGGAGGTGGAGGGAGGAGGAGGAGGAGGAGGAGGAGGGCCAGCGGTGAGGGCGCCGTAAAGCGAAATGCCATCAACATAGAAAGGAAGACTTACGGCAGCAACACATAGAAAAAAGAAACCCGCAACAACACCACGACGGTATTACCGCACGTTCTGCGATGCGACGAATGCGCGTCTCAGAAACCAGAGCCCAGGTGGTTCGGGAGTTGAATAGCTGGACAAGTGGGTGTAAGGGACATCATCGTTGCGGCAGGATTTGATCAGGCGAAGGAGGCCGCAGTCCTTGGCACCTCTCTGCATGCGAGTCAACTCGTTGCTGGTGATAGGACTGGAAATCTTGCGTTTGGGAGCAGGGATGTCTTTCTTGACCTCGTCGAAGAATGCCGGGGGAACGTGGAGAATGGACGACGCCGATGAGCTCTTCTTGCGTCGACAATCTCTCTTGCTCATGAGTCTTTTTTCCATCTCATCCGGGGTCATCTGAATCTCGGGTTGAATCAACTCCATGCAAGATAGTTTACGAACTCTGCATGGATCGCCCTTGCGAAGAGAGTAAGGATTGGCAGTCGGCTTGTTCAGCGTGCGCATTTTGAGATCCTTAGCTCTCAATGAAGTGTCTTCCAATAAGACATCTCTTTCGGTCTTTTGGGATGGCATGACTGAGCTCCTTGACAACATTTTACAGTAGGTATCAACCCCGGGACTCGTCAGACTTTGTTTTCTGTACCTAAGGGGAAGTCCGTTGCTTGTGCTGTGAGCACCGGATTCGTCTTGTGAGGTGTGCTGTCGGGGCATGATGATGCCCAGCCTTCTCTTCGGAGGCTGGGCGCTCTCCTTAGCTCTCGGTCTATCCGAATCCCTCTTCTCCACGTCAGACCTGATCAACGGTTCAGGATGGATGAATTTCTTCCCGCACTTCGATTGCGTTGCCTTCTGATCTACAAAGAACGTTTCCTGTGTGGATTGGAGGTGTTCAAACGAATGGACGATTGGCATCAGAGCAGGTAAGGTCTTCTTGCGTTTCGTCGAAGCAGTGTCCTTGTGAATCTCGAGTTCTACGTTTGTGACAGGAGTGGATCTTTTGCGATTGCTCGGCTTCGACGTCCGTTCATCAATGGAGGGTTTCCGTTCCGCTTTGGCAGCAGAGACTTCCATCTCCTTAGATGTCGCGGAGGTCTCTTCGAATTTGATCCCGGGGAAGGAGCTGGAAGCGAGGAAGAGCTGAGCTGGGTCCTTCTTCCTAGTATGCTGCAGAGAGCCATCTTTAGGTATGCTCAGAATTTGACCGAAGTGCACTGTGATCTGATCCTGCATCGACAAAGGTGAGTCACAAGGGGACACCTGGATGCTCTCCTTCCTCGAGCGCCTTCTCTGTGTGGAAGGTTTCCCAAAGCAGGCGAAGATGCCCTTTTCAGGGGAGGCACCCGTTTCATCCAACCCATGCACGGAGGGCGCCGATGTCTTCCTGGCTCTATCTCTGTACTTGATGAACTCTGCCCTGGTGAACGAGGAACACCTGGGTCGCTCTGGATCACGTGATGCTATCGCTTTGGCTGCGACTTCCTCGAAACTCATCTCGATTTGTTGCAGGACCCTGGGCGTCATCCACGATCCACCAGGGCGACTGGGTGACTGGGAGAGACTGAAAACGAGGCTGTGGTCATGTGACTGACTCCGGGTTTCCTTCGGCTGATCCAGAGAGAGCGATCTGTGGATCGTCTTTTTACTTTTGTGGTCGTCCGACATCTTTGTTCGTCGTGGTAAGCAAAGCAGAATGGCGGAATGGCATGTATTATAATGAGGAACCGCTATGGAAAGCAGAGCGCTGATTGGACAAAATTATAATGATTACCATGGTAACAAATTGGAATTAAATGAATTATAAGAAAACTAAGCGAGAATGCAGAGCCCTGGTTGGGCCCAGTCACGTTAATTGGTTACCATGTCAACATCAAGATGAGAATTATCAATTGTTGCTTCATTATCGAGTGTTTTGAGCTGAAATGTCGCATGAAAAATCGGCAAAAATGTGTTCACGTAAACCACTTACATTTTGATACATGCACTATGACGATTGCTTGTCTTGTCTTGGAGAAGTGGCTCAGGGAACGCCATTGGGTTGACGGCGACCAGAAAAAAAGGGGTTCTTATTATCATATTCTCCTCTTGTTTTAATCATTGTAAATACACAATTCACATAATTATAGGCACTGAATACTCGCTCAATTGTCTGTGTTTTTTTTAAGTGTGACATCGAGAAACCTTTTATCACGATTTCGTGAATTCGTTTCAGGAAGGCAAAACCACAGATGATTTCACTGCAACCGTTATGATTGGCCAATCCGAGTGCAGCGGGAAACTCGTAAACATAACGCGCCATAAATTATGCGTTATGATGCACGCAGGTGTCATAACGTTCATATATGTTGTAAAACAATTTGCCATTATTTTGTCCGCATACAGCCATACATTAATGCAATTAGAGGTTCGAAGGGAGCCTTAATCGCGATATTCAAAAGGTTAATAAGTGTGTCTAGCATTCGCACGTGGGGGTGCATTGTGAAGCCACTCAAACCTCAATTCAGACAAAGGTCGCTTTTTAATTCGGTCATTTACCTCCGCCAACCAGGCGCCCTGCTTCTCATCTCGACGGACGCCAGCTGTCGATTAAATATCACGCACGCGCACAAGATCGCGAAAAAGATGACACACATTCATCTGGAACGTCAAACGAGCGCAGTGGCTTAATTGTATTAATTCAGTTCGCGTTGATACATTTATCCAGATTGTTCGCAACTGAAAGCGCTTGGTCTGCAATGGTGTCGCCATTGGCCCATCATGTGTGCTGCCCGCAGTAAGGTCAGCAGATCTCGGAATCCCGCTACCTGAGGTCATCCGGTGCAACTCCACAGAAACATGCCAACGACGGCAGCTCTAGATTTATCAGAGATTAATCGGTGTTGCGCATGCGCAAATATGACTGACGTTTCGATGCGATGCTTCAACTGAGATATATGCAGCACCGAAATCGATGCCACACCTGTAATCCCCAAATCGTAGGTCGAGTCGGCATTCGAGTGGCAACAAGGAGTCGGCTTTTTTGTAGCCTATTCGTCAGCGGTGATCTCAGATGCATATTTAGTCGGCATTCTGTCTGCTTATTTGTATAAGTCGCCGCTTGAGCAAGAAATTCGTTTATGACAGCTACAACACATGCAGTCATATGGAGAGAAATCGTTCAAGACGAAATCGATCAGCGAACAAAACAAGATTGCAATTCAGAACCTCGAGTTTATCGGGTGGCAACAAGCTGGGTTCGGGCGAGATGGATTTTCGATTAAGGCTTTTGAAAACAGGCTGAATTCAAGATGGCGGAATAATTGCCTACATATGCAACTATAATTGACGTGTTCACAGTGTGAAAATGTCGCGCAAGAAATGTAGAATAATTCAAATTTTATCGTTCAACGTGCACATTCAATTTCATTGATTGCACTGGAGTGTGCGGGCCTGGATTGAGGTCCGTAACGTGTACGCTTGCTTTCACCAATCACCCTTGAAACAACTCCATCAGGAATTAGGTGGCAGGACAATGGGACAGCAGGTCAAAGTTCATGGCAAACGGGTCATTAATCGAGGCGAATGAAAGGGGTAATGGGGAGATATAACCCCACAGAGAAATGTTGCGGAAAGGGCGCGGATCGGCTGGGCAGCTATATACATGCTTCAGTGTGATTATAAGTAAGTGTACAAAACAGCTCAGATTCGGGTGATTTCGTAAAGCTTTCTCAATACTGCAATACATACAATACCCCGATTGTATTGACTCTGGAAACAAATTATTCAAATAATCACAACACGAATAACTCATTAGTGGGCAGAACACGGCAGATGCACATAGAAGCAAATTGAAGGTTAGAATGGAAAGGAAGCAATGTCCCAATAAAGCCCCCCCCCCCCCAAAAAAAAAAAAATGACATTTCAGCTTTACATCTGGCTTCTATTTGTAGGTTTCGAGCCGAACAGATCACGTGACCTGCCGCATATACCCTCTGGCGACGCAAATGCGCTTCATTGCGATGCCCCTGTGCGACCCAGTGGGGTTGCGACTGGGGAGATAGGGGGTTGGGGGTATGGATTAGCATTGGGAATGCGATAACATCGTCATTGGGAATCAGGGGAGGCATGCAGGGCGCGGTGTCTGTACGGGGCCTCGATGATCAGAACAAACCACGTGATTCAGTGTGCCTTTGTTTTAAGCTGTAAACATTGTCTGCTCCATGTAAACTCATGTATTTCACTAATTCCGCTAATCGCGTTAGGAGAGACCTTGCCCTTCTCAAGGCTTCTTGTGCGATCAGAGTTCTATTGGAACACATCATACCATTACCGCGTGTACTCATGGCACATTAATCAGGGAGCGCATGCAAGCATCATTGTTGCTCACAGCATTAAATGGATGGACACATATCTAGTAAACGTGTAATGGAGCCTATTGTATGCCTTATGTCCTATTAGAACCACAGGCGTCACTTACAATGGTCATAATTCGCACACACAGCCACGGGTCATAAACAAATTATCGAAGCAAATGCGGCTTCTTCCACATGGCACGAATATTCATAATTGCTACAAACAGAGAGGCCAAGAGGTCAAGAGGGGTCACCTGGAGGCCACTTTGGCGAAGTGCTTGAACGACACAAGAGAACGCCATCGCTTCGGTTTGCGGGATCCGACCGTCAAAACCGGAGCAGCGTCCGTCGGCACCACGGTCCTCTTGCTGACCTCGAGGAAGCTACGCTCGCTCCTCGACGAAGAGATCATGATGATATCCAGTTCATGATCGACTCAGAGGGAGAGCATCCTCGCACATCGTCTTCATCGTTCGTAGTGGGCGCTTCGCTCAGCGCCCCCTTTCGCTTTCCCTGCTCGTTCGACGATCGATACTTTGCAGCCGCATATATACGCCCCTCGCGGATGGCGACGTCGGAGCTGCTGCCGTCTTCTTCGTCAAATGTTCCGCAATCTTCTTCACACGCTGCTTCGTCCAATTCTGGTCAATATCGGTCGCAACCTGCTTCGCTGAGTGTGGCGCAAAGTTCAGCCCCAGAACGAAGATAAATGAACGGACCGGTCGCCTAGGGTTCAACTGGTTTCCAAGCAACAACACTGGTTCCCATAGCAACCAACAACCCTTGGTGTCAGAATAAAATCCTTTTGGCGTAAATCAGGAATGGAAATGGCACGAAATAAAGACGTCCATGTCGCTCTCCTGTTAAGGACGAGGTGAGATAAGCAAGCCACCCTTCTCCGGTGTAAATAGATGACCTTCTTCCCAGGACCCCAGAATCACGAATGCAAATCGCCGATTAGGCGAAACAAAAACCAGATACAGAATTCCGCCATCTTTGTTAGAGGTCTAATTACACACTAATTACGGAGCATTTGTTATTTGTTAACTGCGTTTAGTAGATCTGATTACAGATGTCGCCGACACGCGGGCAAGATGTTGCAGCGCAGCGCTAATTACACAAAAGATTCGTCACAAACATATTCGGCAGAATCGTCGGCCAACCCACGTGCCGCTCAGAGTGAGTGCGTTATGACTGCACCGGACAAAGAAGGATGCTTCAGTGATGGCTATCTGATGGCCAATCTAACAGAGAGCTCTAATGAAGCCGACACGAGGAGGAAAACAGAGTGACCACTGTGGTCTCCGCCAATATTGATTGCGATATACACGAGGAAACAAGTCGGAATCGATAGCGAGATGAACGGCGTGGGTGTCCCGATGGCTACACGTATATATAGGCTTACGGCTCAGTATTATATGGAAGTAGATTACGGAGAAAATGGAGGATGAGGAATGAGATAAAGATGGAAGCAAATCGGTATTCCTGTCAGAAGCTGACGACTTGCCAAATAAGGCAATACGAGACGGTGTTTGAGAATGAAAGTGGTTTGCAAACAGCATGAAATATGCATCAATGGGTGGCGCTCTCAATCGAAAGAAGCCACAAGAGAATAATAACACACAACTGTCCCAAATGAAGTGATTTGAAAGTTATGTAACACTACAGTATATATACACTGCACGCCAATGAGTGGTAGCTGATTCATGCAAACCTATGTAATATGCTACACCCTAGAATAGATGCATAAAGGCCTCTGAAGCAACGTTAATTATAAGACAAAAAGTATACAGGAAATATTGATACATGTGAATTGAGAAAAAGGAGGTTTACCTGTAGCCGCGAAGCGTGAGAGGAACATCGCACCTGGAATACAAGAAGTCTAATTAAGTCACTGACGGCAAATTGAGCTATAACACTCAATGAATTCATGAATAATTCAAAAACAAGATTGCTTAGTTTGAACTCAGTCTGCCCTACGGCGTCTCGGAGAAGTCTTAGCCGACAGAAAGTTAGAAACCATACACAAAAATAAAGCCACGAATTTTATTAACGTTTAACTACCTTGAATTCAGAGCCCGGCAAACAGTTAAGCGTCTTTTCCATTTACGCGGATTCGCGCATCCGACAACACTGCACTTGTGCCCCATAACCGGGCATTTATCCACACAAGCGCACACAAGGAAAAATGTCCAGAAGTGAAGAAGAGAATCGATACAAATACACAGTTCAATCTGTTGGCGAGTGAATGAATGGGCCTTTTTAGAGGAATTAGACGAGAGTTGTAATAATGACAGGTCGTTCGTAATAGCAAGAGACAGGTGACCCGCATTGCGCTCAAGGTGGCTGCATGTTCTACACGAAAGCCAATGACAACCTGCAATCAAGAGCTAATCACAATTGCCATTGTTCGGTGGGTGAGTGTTCTTGGTAGGCAGGCGTCGTCGTGCGTTGTGAGTGGGAGCGTCATCAAGGGTTCAGGGGGGTCAGGGGGGTTCAGGGGGGTACAAGGGCTGGGGGGGGGGTTCAGGGGTCAGGGGTCAGGGGGAATTAGCAGAAAGATAAATGCCTCAAAACGTAAAGAGCACTCAGGAAATTTCAAAGCTTCCGGTTGGAGAAGCTCTGTCTGTGCTGATCCACTATGTTATTGAGATATTTCATAATATGTGATATATCAACATATGGGCCCTGGTACAGAGTAAATGCTCAATATCAAACGCAGTTATCATGCATGGCCCTATAGCAGGCTTGCACCAGACAAGAATTATCAAATGGGCTAACATCAGTCAATTACGTCGTTTGGACTTCCACAAATCTACGTGGAATCCCCATAAACCCGCTTGATGTTGCGATATGTATGAGTATCTAAAACGGACAATATAAATCCTCAATAGTACCACGTGACGCAAGAATGACGCAATAGAGACAATCATGGCGAGGATTAATTAAGCCACAGGACTGATTAATTAGCACAGGTACTGACCCTATTAATCAGAGAGTGACCACAGCAGATATCCCTCTTCAGTTTATAGCTCGTTGCTGGATTTCGGAAGGGTAAAATTACGTAGGGATGAGGGATTCTGTATTCAGGGAGGGAATGTAAGCTGTATTATAGGGTCTCTGTAGAGAAGAGGGGTTTAGGAGGGGAGGGGTGTTTGTGGGGGTTGGGGTGCACACAATACAGTATAGGGCTATATATAAACCATCACACCGATTAGTCAATACTTGCATTACTTCGCTATAATGATATGATATACAAATCAGATTTCCCTGTCGATTACGACAACATATAAACTGAGATATATACAGCGCATAGAGTTAGATTTATATCCAGGAAAGATCAGAGGATAGCGCGATATTGGAAGCGAATTCGGCGCTCGACCACAAAAGTAACGAAACGAATGTGAAGCTCCTGCAAAGCTGGTTTATATTCATTGTGTATCTGTCGCCTAATTGTGCTATTTGAAGAGCTGAGCTGAATCGATTGTGCAATGAAAGAGACGCCGGAAAAAAGAAGAAAACAAAAGAAATATTGCTCCAATAGAAATAGCAAAAAAGGCTTTGCTGTGTGTCAAGTGCAAACACTGCGTATATTGAGGACTGCATGGGTTAAACGGGGCTTCGGATTTCGGAGAATTGCGATTCAAAATCAGTTGCTCCATGTAAATCTCCACAATCACAAGAAGACATGTGTTATATCAGTTGAGCAAAAGCGGCTGCACATCAGCCTCGCAGAACGAGTAGGAGATAAAATGTCATAGGAATCCCACCACATAATGCTATTGATCAAAGGACTACAGTATACAGGCCTAATACTGTATTGCATAGGACTATATACGGTTTAGGAAAAACTTGAAGAAAGGAAACTGCATGTCCCTCCTAGAGTAACAACAGCGTACCGTAAGGCTGCTTGTGGTCTACTCACTCATAGTCGGTGATTATGTAGAACCCTCGATGACTCTGCGGATGCCACATGGAGCCAAATAGCGACATGAACAAAGCGAGCACGGATTCCGCGACGAATCTGCTCGTCAAAATATTGTCTCTGGGGCTTTTCAGTGCGTGAAATAAAGATCAGAAGATCAAAGAATTGTGGCGTCGAAGGATTAAGTCTTTAATCCCCTCCCCCGCCTCGTTTAACGAAATAGATTAACCTTGGCCGAATGCAGCATATAATTGTATTAATATAATATTCAATGAGTGAGACGTTGGTGGAATTGTTGGACCTATTTCATCGTGATTCTTGGCCACTGCATGTTTATAGCTAACTGTTTATAGTGCTACACTCTAAATTGACAGGTCGTTGTCGCAGGGGATCCTGCTATTACATAATTACAAGGCAGTGGTTATTTTAGGATCCCTTCAGCAGCTGTTCTTAGCACGGAAACACGGCCACTCATAGCATGCGTTATGATCACGAGTTCGAGTGCCCCGCAAACGAGGCACCCTCAATAGTGGAGAGGTTCGATGATCGAAACTCCGGTGCGACCTAGCAACAGGAGAATTGGCCCCTGGATGCGAGCGGAGGCACACAGGTTGCAAGTGATAAAACTGACAAAAAACGATTATTCTTAATCGCACGTTATGATTGCATCGTTACTGCATGTGCAACATATGAAGTGAAATTCGCACCAATTCCATCATAGGTTCCTTTCTCTGTTAATTGTCTTGCAAGGAAAAATGGTTAGATACGGTACTCAAGAGAAATCTAATTAAGTTTAATTAAAAGTTGGTTGGGGAATGAATGCTATAGATATACATGCTTATGAAATATAATGCATTTCGCGCATAACAAGAAAAGTGGAAATCGAGACCGAATGTTGAAAAACACAGAACAGAGTAGGCACGTCTAACTAGTATTAAAAAATGATCTAAAGAAAAGAAAATAAAGTATTACAGTCACATTTAAATATATGTATAAATGATTTATATAAAACTGAACAGCAACTGAGAATGGATATGAAATTTTGCTGCTTTGCAATCAACACCCTTTAAAGGGATGGGGAACTAAATTTTAAGTGATGTTCTATTGACTCATAGCACCAATTGATAGCATTCCGTGCCAAGAACACCCTGCCTGGATGCAAGCGTAAGGAAATAATGCATTCCGAATATCGGGGTTAGCATTACGCCTATGGGAGAATGGCTTCCATTGCGAAGTATAGGAGGCAAACGTCAGCTGATGGCTTGGTTTGGCTGATGGCTGATTGGTTCCGTTCCCCTCGTGAAGCTATCGATTTCAGCCAATCAGAGCAGAGCATCTTCGCAATAAAAGGACATCTTTGTTGTTTACGAAACGAAAGCGCATGCGTGGTGCACTCTGGCTGACCTTTTTACTGTTTCAGGATGAGAAACGTGGTAGGTGTCTTAGAAAATCGCTTGTTAAAATAAGAAAAATAGCGAAAAATATTTTTTGTTTGCGCCTGACTGGTGGCAAAATGATTATTCTATCTATTTCCGAAAAGAAAATAAAAAAATATCAAGGGGTTTAGTCGCAGGACACGGTGATATGACGAGGCCCATTGTAAAAGATGGGGAACTCGGTGTTTCATCACAGCGACTGACGTCACGCCTAGTTAGCAATATATCTCCCGCGAAATCGTTAGCGATGATATTCCTTGTGTGGGCCAGGCATAAGAATCATCTTTGGTGCATCAAATAACGACACAAAGTCCATTTTTAACCAGTTCTCCCTCCCTTTAATTGAACGGACTATTGGATATAATATTACGTATTATGTAATGGCTATGATCATAATTATATATGCAAACACATTTCTCTCTAAACCACACAACTTGCGCACGAAACAATCCAATTAATGATGTTATTAAATCAGTAATTAACCAATCTAATTTCTTCAAAACGAAATATCTCAACAAAATACACCTACCATTGCGCGAGCATCTCTATATAAATGCAATGAAAGCAAAAGTCCAAAAGCGCACTTAAAGTGAATTCCGAACACAATTAATTTGAATGAACTAAAAGAATTTCGAATGATGTTGCTTATATAAAGTGCGGCGCCTGGTGACGCAATCATACGAACCCACTAGAATACAGTAAAACCTTCCAGCCAGGAATTTCAACCACCAACTCACTTGAATATAACACGCACTATCACACAAATGTTCAGACGCCCCAAAGAAATACTAAACAGGCAATTAAAAATGGTTGCCATGGAAATTATCCCCATAACAACCGATAAAAGTTCGAGATATACCGCTACCGGCTAATTCTATGCAGTAACTCCGCATCGGCAGTCGTCATTTCGGAAGTGGAATCAACCCAGTCGTGCACTCTGTGACCTCAGCAGGATGACTTGTCGTCACGGACACACGACCGAGGAAAGATTTCGTGGTGTGTAATGACACAGATGGGAAATCCGATTTAGAGCTGTGACAAGAGCGGAGAAGTAAGAGATCCTGAAGTGTATCCAACCAGGACGTTGATGAAAGCAGTCAACGAGTACGTGACAAATTATTATATGGAGTTAAAGCCGCACTTGAAACAACTGATGTGCTTTCGCAGGGTAATCATTGCTGCTGCGAGCTGCTCGCTATTTTGCGTCGCTCACGAAAAAAACCTTGCAGGCGGTAATGGTTGATAATGATAGGTTAGTTTTGTTGTTGTTATATCGTGCAAAAGGGATCGCATACGGTTGTAATGTACCAGTTGTGTAAGAGAAAGAGCGCAGGCGGAAGATTACTAAGGCTCAGTTACGTAACCTTTTCTAAATTGCAATTACATTACGTATTTCAGTCGCATGTACAATGATATTCTGTACAATTGTAGACGAATGCTGTTTGGCGTTTTACGGCTCCATCAACACTTGCTGATGAGAATAAACTGGTTTCATGACGCCTCAAGACGTGCAGTGACTGAGGAAATTACGCAACAGTCAAAGAGGCACGTGGTATCACAATGATGCATCATTGGCTGATGTCATAAGAAATTACGTAATCAAAACATAACGTACATAAGGTACACCGATACCACACGGAGACATCGAACTGTACGTATGGAGGCATGGGTTTCATTAAATGTACGCTTCTACGAATTCAGTTATGTAATCCTGATGCCACAGTTGGCAAAAGCAAAAAGTCATCGCAGAGGAAATACTTCAGACGCAAAAATTAGGTTAAGAGATCTTACAACAAATTTCACAACAATATATGCATATACTTTAATTTTTTTCAGTACTCCAGCTTAATCATTCAGTTTGAATACTGAACGGACCTATATATACAGTAGGTTAAAATTAATTACACGCCAATCAACTTATACTCAAGTGAGACATATATATCCTAACGCGATCCTAAATATCTAGAACAACATTTCGTTATTTACTTTCGGTACTTATAGGTTTACATATCAAATTTTGATATCACAATCTTATCACCCGTCCGTCAAACTCTTAAATCTCTATTAGATCGTTCTGAACCTGTAGGCAAAACCTGTACATACCTTTCTACCATCGCATTAGAATCAAATCACAACATCCGAAAAGAAAAGTTCCGTTCGTCGAGACCTACACTAGTAGACAACTATTTGCTCCTTGAAATATGTTGTCTAGCATAAAAACAAGTGCAGCCAAACAGCAGAAGAAATCACTTATCTGTAGATTGAATCCTCGTATATGTAAGTCAAGGGAGAACGCATGTAGACCCACGTGCCTGGTGCGCTGTTACGTAATGATTGCTCAGATCATTGGTTCGATATCGGGAGCAGGATGACATGATTATTGAAGATTTTTTTTACCCAGTCATCGAAGTGAATTGTGAAACGCGATTGGCGGGGAGATAAAAGCGATTATTACAATGCCATTGTCCACTAATGTGGTTGTCTTGATACCAGTACATGGGTGAACATTTTGAGCATTACTATCGTCACATGAGGGTTACGTTATGAATCGAGGCAAACGCGTAATGTGAGTAATGAGTGCGTTATGATTGCTACGAACCTTGTGCATTTGAAGCAGCTGCGGTGATAAATCGCTCCTTGTACGGACACTCGATCGTGCTGCACTTCGAATCCGCACCCGTGGCAGATCTCCTCCTCCCAACTCTCCTCCCTCCTCTTCCTGTAACTTCTCCTCTCCAGCGTCCTTTGGAGACCATCCGATGGAGGTCTCTCCATCGTCCTCCAGTCCGGCATGTCGCCAGCGACGCTGTGTCTGCCGGGACCATTGCGCACGAAATGCTGTCTCTGTGGGAGACTTCTGCGTCCTGGTACGTCCCTCTGCAGAAGGGGTTCCATGTCGAAACAGCAGGGTACTTTGCGAGGCTTCTGCGGCCGTCTGTGCGGGCGGGCGGGCGGGGCGGTGAATGGAACAGCCTTGCGGGCGAGCGAGCGGTAACTGTTGGGCCGCGGAGGGAGAGGCGGCGGAGACCCTTCGACGTCACTGTCGGAATCGAGATCCAACGGGCAACGAAACGACGAGTTCAAGGACGAACACGCCGAGGGGAAAGGCAGACGACTGTATCCTGACCTCTGCTCAAGGTCATGGAATAAGTGAAGGTCATCGAATGAATCCTGAAGATCATCTGAAACACAGAGATGAGAGTTGGTCGCCATTTGTAACCTGAGGATATCGAACGAAATGAAGTGGAATGCCCGAGCGCGCTGACCCCGGCTATCTCTTCGCTGACAACAGCGAGCAGATTAACTCAACACACTCAAAAATATCGCTCTCTGATAAAGTTAGCAAAGAAAGAAACGGTTTAGTCTTCGTCACAAGGGATCTCCCAAGACTCCAATCAGCGGACATGTTGCCTATATAATCATATAATATGCCTCTGCAACGAAAGTTGTTGCCCACAACGCGTAGTATTGGAACTGACATCGCATATGAGCGTAGCATTCGAATCCAAAAGTTCTGTACGCACGTGCATTCTGCAACACTGTTTGACGACCAATTAATTGTAAAATAAGGCACAATCAGTTAAACATGCACGTGTTTGCAACCATCAACATCCCATATTCATTATGTTAATTAATAGTTAATTGCTAGAACCCATCACACTAATTGAGGAATGTATAGTTCCAATTAACTTGAATGATCAATCTTATCACGGCACCATGTACATACGTCATATTGATGGCTGCGCGGAGTGCACACAATGTCAGACATATGCAACTGCTTACACATCAGCATTTAAGCAAATACAAGCTGCCTAATTGGAGTCGGCTGCAAATCAAGAATGAAACGCAGAAAGGTGAAATAGGTGAGATTGGCAGGTGAGAAACAGGTGATCCATAACCAGGAAAACACCCAACACCTCTGCGGGCTTACTTATGCAATTGGCTGCCGATCGCCCCCCCCCCCCCCCCCCCTTGGGGGG
>KB307920.1:634575-644911 GCA_000328365.1 Capitella teleta
AAAATGCGGCCCCACCCCCCCCCCCCCCCCGCCGCCGGGCACCGTAGTCATCCTCGTGCGCAACATTTCGCCCTGGTCCACCCCTAAGTTGCAAACCATCGGTGAACGTATTAATAAACAATGATTACGTCACCGCTGAGGTATGCATGGCAACCCGAGACCCATGGATATGCCAATCGGTAGAATATTTTATTAACCAAAGTAACTTCAAAGTTGGCCTAGTCGCGTCTAATTTAAAATTATACATAATTATATAAGCAATATATCAGCGTTCAATTTCGAAGTATGATTACGTTGTTGCAAAACATATTGTCAAAGATTCAGACGAACCTGGAAAGTGAAACTATTAACTCCGAATTACGTTTATGTTCTATACCTGTACTACTAATTAAACCAGATAGATACTCATTTACATATTATTTACTGTAGTTATTAAAGCCATGCACTCACAAATTCTACACCCCTCGGTTATATCCTATTCAAGAGTAATCACATAATCCTACTGTGAATGGATCCGTTGTTTCATCTGAAAAGTGGTCGCCTTGGGAACCTCTTGAATGGTTCTGCTCTCGGAACACAAATTCCTCCGTGCATATTATCATCGTGATTGACATCTAGACCTCCCAACCAACGATTTTTTCCTCACCTCTTCCCCTCTCTTATCAATCACGTGACCCATAATCCGGACACCGGAAGTATGGGTGTTTCGTATTGAAATGATTGCTCAGCAGGTGCGAATGTTTCGGACTTGAGGACATCAATTTTTACCCTTGCCATTTAGTCTGTGGTTTTATGCACACAAAACGGTTGTGTACAAGTGATACAAGCCACGCTGAGAGACTCGAGGGAGGAGATAATAAACCGTCTGAGGGCATAATAAATCTGTCTGAAATATAAATGGTGCATGAAAAACAGTTAACACGCCTTACACTATTACTTTACTGCATGTACATGGACTAAAACAACACGCACGTGCTCCCAGTGGCATGTCGTGTGGTGCTTGATCTAATGTGATGTTATGAATGCAAATAGCTTTGCTTGCAAATCGGTGTAGTTCAGGGTCAAGTAAAAAGAGTCTGCAAGCGAAAAGCTACGTTGAAGGCGCTGTATCCTTCAAAGGTATCGCCAAAGAGTTGAAAGATCTGTTGGACGAGAGAGTTATGTCGGAGGAGCTGCACACTCGGTGTATAATATTATCTATCAGATATCCCATCCGATCGAATATCTTCATGACTTGTACTGACTCAACCGCAAGATATGGTGTGCCGTTATGTACCCCGTCATGTATAGAGGGGAGTTTTTCCTTGGATTTTCAAATTTACAATTTCTGGTTCTGGGGCTCAACTCATATAATTATACAGATTGGGCCAAAAGTAGTCCATCTACTCCATGTTAAAGATCTCATTGCTTTCCAATGGTGCTTGGCATTTCTGAGAAAGTGTTACAAAACAGATCGCAGTGTAAACATCCCACAAAGATATGAGAAATTAATACTTGGTATGGTTAGTGTAACATGTCATGCTGCTATTCCCCTCATTTCTATTTCAATTTCACCAACATTTATGCCGATTGATCTCAATTAATAGAGTGCACTCGTCATTTCGCGATATTTCCACTTTTGGCGGCAAACAGGGCCCCGGACCATGGATAAACATCATTGAACGCATATTTAAGGCCACGTTCTCGTGCTATTGTTTTGCTTGAGAGTGCTATTGTTGTGACAGTAGCACTGATGTTTATCATACAATTATTTGCATCGGTCAGTTGCATTGTTCCTAGAACCAGTATAGCTCTTGATCACGTAAGCAGAATGCATGAATCACAGAACATGTGAATGACGAATGAAAAATCATGAATGACGTAACATATGAGCATGCATGCCAAATAATTCACTTGTCATTCGTGAATTCAATTTTTGTCAAATTCAGAATTAGATTTTTTCTTCTTCTGCTGAGAACATCGGCGATTCATTCCAAGTGTCTTCGCACACTGAACCAATTGGGACTACTGCATGTATTCACACATCAGTACACATACGATGTATTATAAGCAACACACCCATAACATTAATATATGTCTGTTGATTATAACATTATCACCTATCTCTCACCTCCATAATTTCCCCAGAAGCGGTTTGAGGTCAGTGATTCGTTGCTATGAACGCCATCTCCATGGTTACCAGCCTCGTGCCGACTTCCCCCAGCCTGCTTTCCCCGTAAGCAACATTGAAAGTAATTCTTCAGGGTTTCCATAGCCCCAATCTGCATAGGAATGCTGGCGATAGTGCAGACCGAATTTGCATATAAAACACAAATTGGAATTCGCAAGCAACAGCTTGGTGTGGGTGCCATGGCTTGATTGTATATGCAGGTCCATTGTGCCGGCTCTCACCCCATGCACCCCATCGGGTGAATACTCAGATGCATAGCGTTGCTGGATCAGAAAGGGGTACAGTGCCCAGTTTATCTTGGTATTATTGATTATTAATAACATATGATGCAGTTTTATAGCTCATATCATTTGTATAACCCAATTTGCATCTTTTTAATGTTTGCTTCGCAGGAACCATAAAATTGATATATTTATTGTACAATATAGAATTTAATAAACTTCATTATGGTTCGATCGCTACTCTAGCTGGTCGGTGTGCCATAAAAAAAAAAAAAAAAAAAAAGACCAAACACACGAATTGATTTGAAAAGAAACAAAGAGCGAATTGAATTGTATGCCACATCATTCAGCTGCTATTTGCAAATCCAATTTTAGATGTCAAATTGATAAATTGGTACAATGGAACATTGCGAGAGTATAGTATTATCAACAAATCTATGATGAAAGCTCACTGATCCGATGAAATATTCCGATGAGAAAGATTCGATCTCCTCAGAAGACTAAAGAGCAAACCGATATGATATGGGATTCACAGAAAGAATTGAAATTATCTGAATACATAGACCGATCATTCTACTGACTTGAATGAGATGAACGATACAGGCGCCACCCCGCGGCCCACTTCGGTTCTATTTGTGTGTCCGATTTAACGCGAACAGCATGAGAGAAGATACTCGTTAAAAACTTAAGGTGATTTCTAAAAGCCCAGATGCGCAGTGGAAGCACAATTATATATATATAACCAAGATCACGCAAAGGAATCGTCAAGGAAACATGCAAAGCCCTCGTCAAGAAACACGTTCATATTTCGGTCACTGTTCGACCTCCACGTGCTTTCCATCAGCACAGCAGATGACATGGTGTTTATTAGTAAACAGAGTGTGTTTGTGCATTGGGTTCGTCGTCGTCGTCGTTGTGCGTCGTAAAACACAGAATGAGTGTGGTGTATTTTGAGGCACGATGTGGATGTAGTTGTACGCTGTTTATCCTTACACACAAATTCACAGTTTTTGTGTATGTGTGCAATGAATGTATTGGTAAATTCAAATGCACTTATAAACGAATAATTATGCACGTATTGCATCGAGAGCAGGTATATTCTCGTGCATGATTTGGATTGCAGGAATTTTAGCCTCGGGAGCAAACGAAAAATGACCGAACCGACAGGTTTAGCAGGCTTATTCGACTCGATCATTTGCAGGACGCCCACGATCGACTGCACGAGCACAAATTATTGCAAGATTACTACGTTAGCCGCCAAGCACGAATTTTGGATACCTTTTGCACAAAAAAAAAAAAAAAAAGAAAAATAAAATAAAATAAAGAAAAAAAGAAAAAAAAAGAAGAAAAAACAGAGAGAGAGAGAGAGAGAGAAAAAAAAAGAGAAATAAAGAAATTATGCTCATTATCATAATCACCACAAGTAATAAATCTCACAATAGCTGTTAAATAGAAAAAGACAAGAAATCCCTGCTAACAAGAAAAATGTATTAATGGAATTCACACTTCATGCATGCCTAAAACGTACCACGAAACACGCAGCAATTAACACCTGTTAATTAACCTGGCCCTATAAATGACTCACCTTTGGTCTGTTTCAGGGGTCGATACAACCCTCCCTGGTGACTGCACTTGGCTGGGAGGCCGATCCTCGCAGCAGACACTACCACCGTTGACGCCATTTAGGCAGATGAGGAATTATCTCGGTCTTATCACGTGATCCACGTTGCTCTCAACGCGATGCAGTTCCTGCGTTTATCACCCATCAATGCTAAGCTTAAATTTGCATGGTTTCCAGATGGGAACAGAGGCTCTATGACACCATGGAACTTTATTAGCGCGAACTTATATATGCGTTATGATCCTACTTTTGCCCGTCTCTCATTCGGGGTTCGGGTAAATCATAAAGACGGTGCTCGAATGAGATCGAGAGCTGATGCCTCATGTGCCGACGGATTGGGAGTGAGAAAGGCAGCGTGAGGTTCTGTTGTATTGTAATTGGGAAGGCATTCGTTGCAAATTCAGGTGCTCAATCCACGGTGCAGCTGTTGCATGAAAAGGATCGAATTATACCGTTTGAATCATAACGCACTAACCTTATCACGACACAGTGATGATAGGTAATCATAACGCATTAAGTTTGATGATGTTTCTCACCTTCAGTGTGATGCAACACAACCGTCGTCACATCATGACGTGACGACGGTTGGTGACGACGCTGTCGGGAGTTCCAGGTCATCAATAAAATCACAGTCAATAGTTTGATATTAATCGATTTCTTTAATAAATTAATGCGTGTATGATGTTAACGTTGTAATTACAGGTCACCTGACATCTCCCACAAAGCGTAAGACGATTAAATAGAAACAACGGTCTGGTAAACACGCAACGTAGCAGAATATTGCTCTTTAGAGAGGGACAACGGAGTTGAGAAAAAAAAAAAAAAAAAAAAAAAAAAAAAAAAACATGCTCCAAAATTGACAAATAATTAAGTGATATATAATTATTGGTAAAGCGTCAACATTAATCGCAACACAGTTAAGATAGTTGAACTAATCTCTCGTCCATCCACGATTGAAAACATGTCTGAAGAGCTATGGATTTGAATCCAGATCATTTGGAGCCTCATTGCAGACCAGATGTCAAAGTTATTCAAATTAGCTTCAAGTAAATGGCTATCAAAAAAAACGTAGCTATTCGAATTTAATGCTCAATAACATCATGAATTTCACTCATTTTTAGACAAGGATGGCAATTGACTGAGATAACTGCGGAAAATTCCTCTTTTTTGGAGGGTGGAGCATTCAAACTTGATTCCATTCATGCGTCGTGGATTGAAAAGCAAAATAAACACATCGAGGTCATTTATGACATATCTGCCTTTCGTTTCATACCAGTTAGTAAGTATACAAGTAGGCTGTATACCCCATTAATTATTTCATTATAAGAGTGTTGCTTAGCCTGTTGTTGGTGAACATACTTCCACTTGAGGGCAAAGTGACACTGAACTATCTAAGTGTGCTTATCAGTGAGGTCACATCCCAAATGCTACTACATGTTCTTGATTCCAGACCAATACTTTTATGACGTCACAATTGAAGATTTCCGACGTCATCATCTTGTCAGATAACAGCGTCACATGCTGGATGACTCATAGGTCGAAGTCAATTGGCAGAGCTAAATGCTATCTGTACTTAGATTTTAATGCCTACTTAGCACCTTCTACCTGCAAATGAATGTCAAGTTGTCCCACATGGAGTCTATTTTAAGTACTTCACCGTTGTGTTGTTGACTTGGCGTCTTCTTATTCGGGATTTAGCCGAAAATAGCTAAACTACATGTTTTGATCGTCACAATTTATGGACACTGGGAAAATCTCTTGATGTTCATCATCTCATTTATCACATTCTTCACGCAGTCGCCATCATTTATACGGCTGAGAAATAAAAAAGAAATTAAAATTAAGATAAACGTGAAACCACGTGCACGATGTAAATTCATTAGTCTTGATTTATACTGATTCCATCAAACACGAAAGCTAATAATTCCTGAAAGTAAAGAGCGAAATGTCAGCAATATTATGAAATTATGTGCGGAGACATTTTCATCTTCGAAGAAATGACAATATCTACAAGTATTTTTAGTTTGTTAGACTGGCATCTCATTTTATTGTTGCCTAAGTGCAATCGCCATGAAACATGGGGCGTGTTTTTTCTTTTAACTCCAACTTGGACCGTGACATCAGAACCGGACACACTTTTGGACCAGACATGCGTTGCATGAAAACGCTCCATGAGACTTTGGACGATATCTTGCCAACTTGTCATGTGACAAGAAATTTCTACATTATATTTCTCGAATGCATAATAATTAATTAATTTAACAACCAAAAACTCGCGAGACTGTACTTGAACCTGAAACTGTTCCATAACTTCCAGGTTGCCAGGTACAGGCGATTAAGGCTGAGGTTAAGAGGACCAGATTTCTCTTAGTGATGACGTCACTGATCGCATTACATCATTATCAATTGAGATTTAGGTCAATGGATTTGACCTGGATGAGGTTATTAAATATTTAAGTCATGCTTAAGAATCATTGCACGTTTGGGAAATTAAAGAGTCAGCATCTTTTTATCCTATGAAAAACATTGAATATGCAACAGGCGAATGTTATAATTATTTGCACTTCATTCCTCAGAGATACATTAAAAAACAAAAAACAAAAAAACAAAACAACAACTAAAATCCTCATAAAACAATTCTGAATTTATTGGATTTGCAAAGGTTTAACTGATTACAAGTGCACGTGTCGTTTATGTAGACGTGAGGGTGACACACGGGCGTCCCTCTTCTTGAAATCACTGTGTCGGTGTGACATTGGCCTATATCTATACCTATATGCATGTACATATACTCATTGATGTGTAAACGAACTTCGTGCGCAAACAGATAACATAATATAAACTAGGGCACTAATCCATTGAGGCTCATTATCTTTGCACGATGCCTGACGGAGTGGTTCCCGATGGAGGGTACGGCTGGGTGGTGGTCTTCGCCTCCTTCCTCCTGCAAACCCTCACAAAGGGCATCACGTATACATTTGGAGTTGTGTTTGTGGATATGTTGGCTGTGTTCGGCAGCAGTGCTTCTACAACCGCGTGGATTGGATCTATTCAAGCGGCCCTCTTAAACTTCACAGGTACGTTGGTTGCCATGGACGCAGTTTGGGTGGTTGAATAATCTGGTGTATGCTTCACGTATACACCATGCAGGGTTGTTTGTTCGAAATTATACAGAACATGTATAGTGCTGGGAGATTGAAATTCAGTCTGTAATATAATCTGCACCAATGGCCCTGCATGCATTCGCAAGGAAATTGGTCATTATATTCCAGTGTTAGCATTTTTCAATTGAGAGTCCTAATTATCGGTCTATACAGCAATCGGGTGAGACTCTTATTCTTACAGATGAGTATTATTTTATTTAATAAATTAACAATTGATAGCAGTTACTCCCAAAATCGGTTCGCTTAATTACTTGGGTGTGGTGTGTTGTTTTTCTATTGGGTTTGCTGTGATGGTATTTGAAGGGATATCGTACTGCGATTATTACTAAAAAGTTTAAACATGTATCTAGAAAGTATGTTCCTTTTTATACTTTATATATGTATGTTAATTTCCTGAACTCTAAATTAACTAGGGAGTATGTTCTAGTAGAGTATACTCTACGGGTACATACTTTCTAGTTAATTTATGTGCTCGTAGTTTTAACAACCCCATGGCGAGTTGGTTGTTTATTGCCCGGGTCATTGGCGAGCGTAAATATAATTGACATGGGATGATGGACGTACAGTAATAATTCAGGGCAACCGACCAACATCTACAGATGAACACACCTGTTTCCAGGTATCCTATCAGGACCACTGATCCAGAGGTTTGGTTGGCGCAAGGTGACGATTGCTGGCTCGTTTCTGAGTGCATCCGGTTTCGCTCTCAGTGCTGCAGCTCCCAACGTATACATTCTCTATTTAACGTATGGAGTTATGACCGGTAAGTGACCAATTGCCTGTTGTCATGGCTTTGTTACCTGAGTTCGTTTGATCAGGCTTAGGGAATGGTCTCATGTTTCTGACGTCGATGGTAGCAGTGCAACATTACTTCGACAGGCGGAGGTCCTTAGCCACCGGTATTGCAGTGTCTGGTTCAGGGGTAGGAACGCTGACGTTCGGCCTCCTCTCTCGAGCCTTGCTGGACGGTGTTGGCTTCCAGATGACCATGATAATTCAGGGGTCAATAATGCTACTAGGAGTCATCAGCGGAGCTCTGTTGCGTCCCCTGGAAGTGACGGCGCTGGAGGTCGACTTTGGACCTGGGGAGGTTGAAAGAAGTAAAAGCGTGCAGTCTACTTTGACTGATGCTGAGGAGCTGGATGAGGCCAATAGATGCTCAAACTGCATCGATCTATCCCTCTTCAAATCACCGATTTTCTGTCTTTTTGGAATTGGAGTGCTCGGATTCTGCCTAGGATATCACGTTCCTTTTACATACATACCGGAGCGTGCTCGCCAATTTGGCGTCGACGCCCAATCGGCGTCGTTCTTGATCTCCATCGTCGGAATAGCAAATGTTGCAAGTCGCTTGGTCATTGGATGGATGGCTGACCACAGTCCCACAATCCGCTTTTACCTCGCTGGTGTCACGCTGACGCTAGGAGGCGTCTCTTCGATCCTCATTCCGTACATGACTACATATCCACTCATGATCATGTACAGCGCGTTATTCGGAATGTTCTCTGGTCAGTGCAATTCCTCACTCAACTGGTCACTTAATTGATTTTTCTATTAGGCATTTGGTCATCGTTGTTCCCCGTAATCCTAGTGGACCTTCTCGGAGTTGCGGTCATTGAAAGGTCGCTTGGTCAAGTGCTCGCAGTGGGTTCCATCGCCTTCCTACTCGCGTCGCCAATGTCAGGTAAGGGTCATGGTTCAGCACCGATTCTTATTGCGTAGTAATGATTGCACACAGGGCTTATAATTGAGGCTACAGGCGGAGATTACAACGCGCCATTCATCGCCATGGGGTCTGCTGAAGCGGCGGCTGGTTTGATTTTTCTCCTTATCAAGTGCTTCCCTCAAAAGTCAGCAGAATACCAGGAATTGCCATCGGAGCCGGAAGTGCAGACATTGAGGAAACACTTGTCGCGGTCAATGTCACAGTCACTCGGGTGATCGATTCAATCTTTGGCCGCTTCTTCGTCTTCTTCTTCTTCATAACAAACATCTATTTTGTTCATTACATCATGCATATTTATCACGTTACAACAAATAAAGCTCCTCCACAATGACATGAGCGTCGATTGTTGATTAAATATAATATAGATGTAGTTTAGATGTTTTGAATTTATACAAGCATCGACGTGTAACTGCATGGTGGTCAGAATAACACTTTTAATTGCACTCAAAAAAAAATTATGTGGTTGATGATAAAGTCGTGTAAGTTCACAGTGGACACGGTCGTCCTAATGAATAAAGATCTTGATGGAGAGTGAAGAGGAATTCTGACGAAACAAAAAACAAAGCTGCTGGCTCAATGTTTCTTGTATTATAACATCGGATTCAGCTGCTGGCTCAATGTTTCTTGTATTACAACATCGGATTCAGCTGCTGGCTCAATGTTTCTTGTATTACAACATCGGATTCAGCTGCTGGCTCAATGTTTCTTGTATTACATCATCTGTTCAAAAATATTTTGAAGAGACTAGAAAACCAAATAACATTAGAAGAAGTTAAGAATATCTAACCAGCTGGACTGGCCCCTATCAGGATGTTGTTCGTTGCTTATTAATTGATTGACATGCTTATACATTAATGTACTATATAACATCCACCAAAGCAATGAAATGAAATTATTGGCACGATAATGTCCTTTATCGCGAGTGGATAACATAGTTCAAGGCGGGAGTCATTTCGTATTAACTTTTCTTCAACTTGTACAACTGAACAATTGACTTATTTTTGCGGACCGGAAACTCGGTCGATGAAAAAAAAGACGGAAATTAAATTTTGAATTATGGAAGCATAAGTTACGTCAACATATAGATGCCTTAGCCCACAAACGAAGCGATGCATCATAGATTTGACATGCATCCTGGTCCAGCTTCTAATATTTGGTCCTCATGCATCAAAGTAATTGCAGTACGTCGCTGTGCATTTACCTCTGCTTTGATTCGGTCGGGTTTTGTAAGCACGACACGAAAAGCAAATTATGGACTCGAAAGACGAGGCTTTTAGCAGCACAATAAAGTCTGATCCATCCTCTAAATCACCTCTCAAACCCTTGGTGGGCTATTAAAATACACCGTGAGGCATTATTTCGGAAATAGGCAGGCAGGCCATTTGACGCGGTGCATGAAAATGTCCAGGTGGGCACCCAGTGAGACCTTTCCAT
>KB307921.1:0-20645 GCA_000328365.1 Capitella teleta
ACATTGCGTACGTTATGATACAGTTTCGATGCGTATTATATGTAAAGTTGGGGTGACGACGAATTCTGAAGTCTTGGTGGACATATAAACTGTTTATTATCGAAAAAGGTGTTCTATAAAAACTTCACATGAGTTATTGTGTGATGAAGCCAGATTGATAAATTATTCCGCTCAACTCTGAGTCGGTGGGATGTTGAATCGTCTTATTTGAGAGAATTGAAATGCCCGAAGTGGGCGATAAAAAAGGTATCTTAGCTTCAAGCTTACACTACAAGTCTTGTCTTGTATGTTAATGTATCACTGCCTGACCACTGCTTATTCAATACTTACTCTCTTAATGATACTGAACCATTAACGTGCTGATTAAATTGTTCACACCGTAACCCAGCTCTAGCTGATCTACAACGTCGGCTACAGCTGTACAAACAACTGGAGCACTTGTGTCTTGTCGAATCACCCGATTCACCCCGGACCCCAAATATTGCAATCGGGCTGAGGGTACCCCCATCGCTCTTAAAAGGATGCTATGAAATTTTAGGGGTATAGAGACAACAATGGGGTATGTTTTTTTAGGGAAAGTTAATGATTTGTGTATGCCGCCACCTCTCCTCTATTAGCCTTGCGCATCTCCGTCATTGTCTGCTTTGCCTGAGAAGAGAGGAAACATGCAATTATCAGTGAAGATAAACTTACCTGTTATGAGACGTGATTCGATCTTGGACCGTACACCTCAAAGCTGGTCTATCCGATTGCGCCAGCACGGAATTCGATGAAGGTGATGAGTTGCTTGTGGATTATAACCATGTTCAAGCGTAGCTCATTGTAATATTAAAATGTGCTCTCTTGACTTCATGAGTATATGATTTCCTGAAACACGTGGCTTTGTTTGTCATGAGACAACCGTTTTACTTTTGGCAAGTTATAAAGTTACAGACCCGTAATCCTTAGACATAATGTTAAACTTACAGAACTGATGTTGGAAATTCCTTATTAAGTCAAACAGACTATCAACATACACATGCATGCAGTCTTAAGTTGGTAATGGATGCATATGAAGAATATCAAACAAAATGACTCACCTTGTATCATTAAAAAAGTATAGAAAAGTTATAAAGTTACAGACCTGTAATCTTCAGATATAATGTTAAACTAAAACTTACAGACCTGATGTTGCAAATTCCTTATTAAGTCAAACAGACTATCAACATACACATGCATGCAGTCTTAAGTTGGTAATGGATGCATATGAAGAATATCAAACAAAATGACTCACCTTGTATCATTAAAAAGATAAAGACACCTCCCCGTTACGGGGCTCGATCCCTAAACCCTAACCTTGGGATCATTGATGTTTGTATGTATTTGGTGAGTGTTGAATGGCAAATTATCTGTGTTTTGTTTGTTTATGGTGAGGGACTATTTCTTGTGTGCGCAATATTTCATTCATGCCGTGAACTAGCATAGGAATAGTGACCGTTGATCGCCGTTTTCAAAGACACCACGCGGCTCGAACCCTAATCCTGGATCATCGAAATGTGTATTTGGTAAGAATAATATTTGGTTTGTTCGTATATGTTGAGGGACCCAAGTATACATGGTGAGGGGCCGACTTTACCCAGATTCCGCACATGTAGGGTTAAGGAGTTTTCAGCCTTGTTTCATAACTTTCATAACGATAATGTTCCTTGATTATGATTATCTATTACGATTGTTTATTGCAGGCATCCTTGTTTGGGCACCTGTGCCTTTTTATGCCTCTTGTGTTTTTACACGAGTTTTATAAATAAAAATAAAGTAAGCCTGATCTTAGGAGCTTCTTGCGGAATCCGAGGTAAAAGTTTTTATCGGCCTTTATGCATGCTTAGGGTGATCACTTCTTTGTAGTGGTATAGCAATTTATCTGATGTGTCCAACTCAATTATAATTCATGTAATTCTTTAGGTTGGCAAATAGAATAACTTTTTATTTTCAATTCAGAAGACGAAAAGATGAATATCGAAGTGCCGTTCAAGTCTCGAACAATCAAACTCAATCGTCAGTCGCTGCGCGGAAAATCTGATGACTCTGGGGATGTCAGTGGAACTCCAAAGAGACGAGTGGTTTTGATGAGAGATCACAAGAAGGAGGAACCCAAAAAAGATGAAGAACACAAACCAGGAAAAATCATCAACCAAGTCTTTGGTTTGTACATGAGTCGCTCTGGGATTGGTGAAGGTCAGGAGCAGAAGGTCAAAGGCCTACTGGATGAAATAATCCAGGAAGAAATGACGAAGAGTGAGAAGAAAAGCAAGAAACACAAGCACAAGGATAAGGATAAGAAAAAGGGTGAGAAAGATGGCGGAAAGAAGCACAAGAAGAAAAAACACAAGAAAGATAAGAAGAAAGAGAGAGCAGAGTCAAGTGAGAAAAGTGAGAAACACAAAGACAAAGAAATCGATGAGAGCAGAAAGCGGAAACTAAATCCAGAAGAAAGTACAGCTAAACGAATAAAAATATCGGAACATCATCACAGTGAAAGCAAACATTCAAAAGAGAGAAGCACTCACTCACATCATCATCATCATCATCATGAAGAACATGGAGATGAAGAAAATAAGAAACAGTTGAGATCAGATATTTCTGATCTGCGCTTGAAGCTCAACAACCTGAAACACACGAGAGATGTTGATATTGACAAGAAGCACGGCAAGCATGAAAGAAGGCATCGAAGTTCTTCAGGGCAAGAAGGTCATGAGAAAATGAGGCGACAGTTGAAGGAGAAGAGGAAGAGTGTCACATTGGAAATTACGGCTCCCATCGAAGTTGAGTTCTACGATCAATCAATTACGCCTCCCCATAGCAGTCCTGAGTACGTACATGACTCTTACTATCAACATCCAGAAGATGTGAAAGCGGATTCTACCAAGTACGTGGGATACTTGGTTGAGCCGGAGAAACCCAAGGAGGAGAAGAGGGAGACCAGGAATAGGCCTCAATGTCTACAAGAGTCATTACCACCTCCATGTCCTCTTCCCAGGAGGAGAGCCTCCATGGAACGTCCACGGTCTTACCCACGTGAGCCTTTTCATGCGCTACCCAGGAGAGACGGGGATTACCCTGATGGATACAATGATGTGCGCGCTGCAAGATTGCAGTGGTTGAATACGAGGAAAGAACAAGAAGCATCCGGAGAAACTAAGAGAATGATGGAAGAGGCTGAGGAGTTGCTTCGGCAAACAAAAGCTGGAGAAGGGAAAACAGGGAAGCAATTTATATCCGTGGGAGAAAAAGTCTCTAAGGATCACATTGTGTACGATGTTCTTGTCCGCGATGGCCCTGATGGACTTGAAAACATCGCCAAGATAGAGGAGAAGAAGGATAAGCCAACGGAAGATGTGGAGAAGGAGAAGGTGGTGGTGGAGCAGGAGGAGGTGAAAGAGGAGGAGCCAAATTTGGAGGATGATATTGAAACCAAAGAGAAGGAGATGGTACGTGAGATGAGAGATCGAATGGAGCGACGTTTTAAGGCAAAGCAAGAAAAGGAAGAAAGGGAGGAGGAGCAGAGGAGGCAGCGGGAAATCAAGGAGAACGACACACGAGCTATGGAGGAGGAAAAGACGCGGTTGGAGGCGGAGCTGCAGAAGATCCTCGCAATGTCAGATGACGATTATGTTAATCATTATGGTATGACAGGAGGACTACGGAGGAAGGCCGAGTACGAGGACATTGAACCCGGGGAAGTGACTCCAGATGAATCTGAAGCTTATGAGGTCATCGTGGAACCTGAGCAGGAAGCTGAGGAACCTCCTCCTGCACAGATTGAAGAGCTCCTTCCCTGCGTGTCACAGCGGGGCCCGACTCCTCCAACCCAGGTTCAGTCTGGGAATATTGATGAAACTGTTGATACCCTTCCACCCTATGACACTTTGGAAGAACCTCTGCCTCCTGGAGTTGCCAAAGAAGATGTGTCATTTGTGAGAGTTTGCCCTCCTGTTCTGCCACAAAAAGAAGTATCTCCTGAATCCAAAGGGCACGAGTCAGTCAAGGCAGCGTCTTCCGCTGATTCTAAAGACGCAAAATCATCGTCCAAGAAAATGGGCATCAAAATCTCATTGGCCAGTGCTGCTCTGATTTCATCTCAGGAGGATCGAAACGGACTTGAGATGCTTCGAGCCAAAGCTAGAGAAGATGGTGCGTTTGTTTGGGTTTCCTTGTATAATGTGGTCAATTTTGCTCTCTTTTTTTTTTTTCCAGGAGAGATCAGTGAATCGTCCAAGAGTGATGCTGAATCGAAAAATGGGGATGAGGGACCCATTGTCAGAGATCAACCGACGTCCAGTTCGGATGATGAGCTGCCAGAATCGTCAGGTACTCCTATCCGCTACTCTTGTTTTGCCTTCATTTTTAATGCTTCTTTGTAATACGCAGGCAGCATAAGCGATTCTGATGATAATAGGCCTAAAAAGAAAAAGAAGAAAAAGAAAAAGAAGAAGAAGAGAGAAAGCAAGAAATCCAAGCGCTCAAGTAGAGACAGAAGTCGAGACCGGGAAACATCCAAGAAAAGCACAGATCTAAGGTTAGTGCTTGTCCTGGTATTTCAGTTTTGGGAAATACAAGAAATAATGGCCAAATGCCACAATCTGATTATATAGGGCTGTAAGGGCTCGATGCTTGTGCTTGCCTTGATCCTGTGCCTAGGATTGTGAGCTGTAATTCCTGATAATATCATTCTTTGGTGAACCTTCAGGGCTGCACTGCTGTGTAATGAGGCCCGGTGCTGTGTGCTACTATCTATGGTAGTAAATAGTAAGCATGGCGAAGATCCATTGAGATGTAATATGAACAGTTTTGAGTAGGCCCTCAGTAACCCTGACTCCAAGTTTGTGCTCTAGCATCCAAATAAACAACAGCATTCACGGGTGTGGCTAGAGTAATTTTTAAATTTTCAACCTTATTGGTATATATTGGGGTATTCAGCCGTCAAGCGGCTCTTCGTTACCGTTGTTATTACTTCTTAAGGAGAATTACAGTGGTAAAACGGCGATGATTTAAAACGCAAGATTCACGTTTTCTCAAAAAGGGTACTTCAGTCTGTGTGGATTCCGCATCCTCGTGGGCAAATAACAGCTGTGAAATTTTCTGAACATCTTCCTAATATCATAACACACAATTTACGCGCTGCCAGAAAGTTTTCTGTCAAGCAGACAACTCAGTTATTCTCACAGTTTGCGCTTCAAATGGTTTTTAATTTATTGGTATACAATACATTTGCTACATTCTTCGCAAGCATATAATGAAAGATAATTATATTTTCTACATGTGTATGTTATATGAACTGAATCAGTATATAAGCGCGGATTCTAAATTATGTAATAGGGGGTAGACGATTTTGAGCGATAAAATATGTTCGCTGCGGCTCGTCATGTTCTCAGACATTTCTCCTTGAAAAGTCCTCGCTTAGCATCCATGTCTTCTCTATTTCATTTATACCCTCTGTTTTCATTAACTGGCTATATTTGTTTTTTTTGTTTTTGCTGAATGATGAATGAAGAAATACTTGTTTTAGTTGTTTATTTGGGAAAAACTTGTATATACTCCAATACTTTTGGAATCCTAACGTATGTCATGAATCTATTTTCTCCTCGAACACATTTTTGCACTGTGAAACAGGTCTATTCCATTGAGTTTCCTCTAAATACAAGTAGTATAAAATGTCAGAAATGACGAGAAAAAATTAAGAATAAAAAACATTAATTGGAAAAAATATTATTAAATAATTCACGCTGGTGTATACTGAGGGGATCGAACCCGGGATTTCAACAAATAACCTTGGAACTGTACCACGCTTATAAACTATCTAGTATCGCGAAACATGGCTTTATATAAATCATAATTAATTTACATATCTGTCACGTTCGAACTGTTTGTCCTTATTCATTACTAGGCTGAATCAATGCTGTTTTGCCGGCAGTGTCAGTCAGTTTCAATAAACATCATTTTTATTATATGATGGAATTATTTATATATATATATTTTATTTATATGAAATGCCTATCTTTATTAATATTTAGATTTTTCAATTAAATAAAAATTAAAAAATATACAGATTTTCCGACTTGGATGACAGAATAGTGCATACCGTTAGTGAGTTTGATTTGATATACACCCAGGACATTACATGATGTTGTTGTTTTTTGTTTGTTTTTTTGTTTTTTCATAATCGAAAGGTCGAACACCTAGTCGGGAAAACTTGTGATCAAAAATGTATACATTACCAAGATTATATGATATCCAATATTTCCACCGCCAAGTTACAATTAAACTACCGGTATATCTTCATCCATGAATAATTGTAAAGAAAATACATCAAATCTGATCCATTCACAATGTATTTTTGATGACTTTCAGTGACAATTACTCCCTTGATTTGCTGGGCGTTTTCCTCGATAACTTTTGTTTGGGTAAAAATATTGATAGGAAATTTTCACAGTTGCTCTTAGCATCCATTTGCCTTTCATGTGACATATTAAGAATATTTCTATGTGAAAATTAACAATTCAGGTCAAACACCCTATATATATATATATAATATAAGTAATAAACCAGTTGAATGAACAAAGTGAATACAGTAAAATGAGCTTGATACCCCGAAGGGCTTGTGTACGGGTATGCTCTTGTAAGTGCATAAACAGATAATAAATAGGTGACAGCTCATTACAAGAATACATGTAACAGAAATAGGGAAAAGAAGCCACCATTAATTAATTACTGGGACTCCAGGGTGGCCTGGCATTGGTACATTGCTTTATGTAACAGTGTGCATAATCCACCATACTGTCAACTAGCTGTGATTGCTAACAGTTAACCTGAGAATGCGATGCTATGCAGAACTTTCAAAGGTCTTTTTCATGTAAATGAGCTACTTGGTGAATAGAATTTACCAACTAAATAAAGTAAATATTATTATTAACCACTCAGATGACTTAGTATCCTACATCACTCGAATAATACCTTATATTGAGCTAAGTGGAATGAAATAATTTATGCATTTTACATTTTGCGAACTCGTGCTCAGAAATCCAGATTGATGAATCATAACGCATTATCTGAACGTTATGATCAGCCTGCGAGTCTCCGATTTCTTTGGATCTATTACTACAGTCAGACCCCGTTAATCCGCCGTCATGTAATCCGCCTCCGACCACAATTCTAGGGAACGAATCTACACTTTACCATTGTAAATAACACATGTAATCCGCCACCCAAATAGCGTGTCGAACACAAACATCAGCCAAGACACATCAATTGTCGGCGATTTCTTTGAAGTCGGGTCAGTTTAACAATAAATGGCGCCTCCCCGTTTGTTTAACGCTTAACAAGTTAATTAAACAAAGCGAATCAATCGCAGGCGAAAATTCTGTTAAGTCTTTTAATTGGTCGCTGGGTTAAGTGATGTTCAGGAGCGGAACGAACGAGATGACAAAGTTGTGAGTAGAGATCAATCGAGTGGAGAAGCGAGTGGGTCTGAGCCCGCGAAGTAAGTCTTGGCGGGGGAAGCGAGGCAGCACATGCGCGCATTAATGCTATATTTCGAGAGATTCGAGGAGTCGGAGGCAGCGAAGCAAGAAAATAGAGATGAACTACACAGATTGGGCGTGGTGGAACGGCTTATCACAAGCAGATTGAATAATGCCGCTAAGCATCAAACCGACAACCATCAGATTTTTTCAAAAAATAAAATTCTTTAATTGGCCTCATGTGATCGTTTGTGAGATCCTGTTAACCCTTTTTATCTCCTGCTTCATTCCTAATAGTATTTGCCACTACGATAATGCATTTGGGGGGTTTAGAATGACACACAATTTTCATCGATTTGTGGTCCGAACTGTTATCCGCCCTTTTCGTTAATCCGTCAGTTTCCTTGGGAACGGAGGCGGGTGTGTTAACGGGGTCTGACTTTTGCAGCAAAATCAAATGCCATTTATGCCAGTCGCGCAACCATCTGTTGATTCTTAAACTACGTGCATGAGGACAGGAATCGAGTTGGGACCATATCGCCGAGGAGAGTGGGGAAAAAAAGCATGATTGGAAAATCGCTCGAATGTCGTGACCATTTCATGTTGATGCAAACCGTGCAGGTGATTCGTTATTTTGCACAGTTTTCAATTAAAAAGTTGTCGCAGGAGAGAAGAAAGGCACTGACATCTGAGCATATATGTAAACACACAATTAATCAGTTATGACAACGTACATGAAACGCCTAAGATCAGCAGACCGCATCTCTGCATTCTTGGGTTGTGTACTTGTGTTGCTCATTAACGGGGTCCGTAGCACCATCTCCCTCTTACAGCATGCATTATCTGCAAGTGCCGATGATTGCGACCACATAAGTACTCAGAGACTTCTTCCTTATCTCGAGTAGCGATTAGACTCAATGCATGTATTGACGGAACCTGCCTTGCACTTGGTGAGAATTTGGACAACCTTTCGCAAACCTTTTTGCTTTGAGTTCGGAAACCCATGAAGATTGGCTTGGATTGAGGCGCATGGGGCCACGGACATGTGCATCAATGGAGCATGTTATTGAGCGATTTAGCACCTGGCATTGCCTGTAGCCAGCAGCAGCATTGCAGACAAAGTGGTTGAGCAGTGTAATTGAAAGAAATCAAACAGCGGACCACTCGCAATCAGCGCTGTTTGTGTATTGAATTGAGACCCCTTTGTCAAACACCGCTGATTTGACCCGTGCTACGATGCACGTTGACTCGGCAAACGAACCGTTCATTCGCACGGCGTACAAATCACGCCTAAGTGGCCCCGAAGACCTCGTTGCCTCTCCGAGCTGCGCGCTGCAGCGATCAGTGATGAGGAGCCTGCTCATCGGGATGCGTTGCATAAGACCTATTGGTTGAGTGATCCGTGTTACGTAACGTTGTGTGATTGAGATGAGGTGCTGATGTCGTCCTCCGTTCGCCACTGCTGCTGCTGCTGCTCTTGTGGTGGTCGTCGCCGTGCCCCGTGTGACGTCATGGGGGTGTCCCCTAGGCCTCCCCTGCCGCTCTGGCTCAGTCTCTGTCTTGGGATCAGTCACGACAGGTCAGTCAGTGCAGCGATTCGTCGTCGCTCCTTGCTACTACGCCGTGCATTCATTCTCGATTTCATTGTCGTTGCGTCGGATTTTGTTTCTATGACTGAGGACCTTGCACGCTTTAACTGCTGATCAAGTTCTTTATAATACTATATGTTATCTGAAATTGAATTACCGGGGTAATTCTATTCAATCGTCGCTATTGCTTTAACTGTATCGAGCCACATGCGCATTTCATTGGGAGCGCATGACTTTCATCCATTTGTCTGTTGTGTATTCGATGTTTGCTTGCGAATTCCAGAGGATTGTGATCGGGAGAAGCAAAATCTGAATATCATATTTTAATTATTATCAGATGAGGTGATGACCGAGTGCTTAGCGTGCTCTTTTACGCATAGCGCTTGGTTCGAAGCCGCGTGCCTTGTGGTGGTAATTGGGAAACTTGCCTCCTCGGACCTCTTAAGTCGTAGTTGCTTCGAGATTCCCAGGTTGAATAAATGAAAAAGTCCTTTGATTTTAATTAACAATGTGAGCATCGACTATTTTACGTTGTACGATTAATTAGTGTCGATTTCAGGGTGATCATCGCATAAAGCAAAGCAAACTTGGTCGAAATTGACGTCCGATGATCTGTGTACCTGTAGAAGCGCGCATTTTGCCCCCATTATGGGTGACGAAACATTACTGCTCCGTTATCTCTGCTCTGACGTAACTTTCAGCGAGTACATGAATGATGCGACAGTTGCATGATCGGTAAGAGGGCTTTAATTGATGCTCCATCTTGCTTTCATCGTAAACCCACTTCGCTAAGAGCCCCCCAGAACGCTCTGGTTGGTTTAAGACCCGAGAGAGGAGAAGCGATTTAAAGCCGATTCCTCCTGCATTAGAGCTGCTACTTGGTTGTCGAGGGATTCTCATCTTTTGTAAATAATATCAACATCGCGCCTCAGTAAACCTCTCTGATCGCATCTGATTGTTATTATTATTATTGCTTCCTACTTATGTGACGAGCTGTTAGCATTGTTGCTTCCTGTTTGACGTTCGCCTCTGTCCTCGGACATGGACGGATGCTTGTAAACAGAGCAGGAGTGACGCGTGACCGGATGTATTGCCTAACTTGGAACTGCAGCTGCATTGTGGCCGAAATGTAATTACCGGTACACATATTTGCGTAACTGTTCTGGAATCATTGCTTCCCTGAATTGGAAGGCAAGCGTATCGGGGATTAATGTCTTTTGATAAGACCCGGATTGATGAAGCGTTAGGGTTCGGGCGTCGATTTATAATGTTTCTCCTTCATCGGCGTTTCCTGATTACACGCTTATATGCCACTTGTTCTGGGAGATAAACTTCGATTTTTCTGTTTCTTCAGCTCCAGTTTTGAAGACTTTTTTTTTTTTTTTTTTTTTCCTTCTCTCTGGTGTTTTTATTTGCCGGGTTGTTGCAATCGAGTGTAAAGTGCGACCTGCTATGCAAACAGAAAATCAGCTTATGGTTTAGATAATTATGTTTTCCTCAGCACTGATAATAATTCGTAACGACTTTTCTCTTGACCTCCTTTTAGAACTTCCCCACCCAATTGACCTAATTGCGCCCCAATTAGAACTCTGCCTGTTCCAGACGCTCGTAAAACTAGTTGCGCGCGCAGACCCCCCTCCCCCACCGCCCATCATCAATAGGTAAATCAAATGCGCTTCATGATCGTTCGTCTGTTATTTTCATGGTTGTTTAGTGGCCCCTCCATTCACAGGTGTCTGCCGCATTCCTTATTCTCTGATCATGTCTCTATTACGTAATATTGCAGATCGCACAGCTACGACCGACACAAGCGGAGGTCATCGAGGTCACGGTCGCGCGATCGATTTCATCGCAAGGACGTCTGGTCGACGCGATCGCACGACAGACGAAGATCCCGGTCGCGGGAGCGATCCGGACAACGGGAACACAGCCGAGATCGGTGCGTGAGATTTCTCCTCGCTTATCTGATCTTACGGTGCGCGTATCTCGAGTGACTGCGGAGGTTTCCAATAACTCATTACGTGCCCTCCCCCCAGGGTCTCGTTGTTCAACGTGATAACCTCTGAGGCCAGGTTCAGGCTACGAGAAGCGCATTTGGCAATAAAAGTCATCGTCTGCATTGTTTCAAACTGCAGAGTTCAATTCTCACGATCTCCGTGCGTTCTTTCAGGTTTCCAGTTCGCAGCAATCGCGGACGGGGGGGGCGAGATGCTCGTCACCCAAGCGAACACAGAGCTCTACTGGCTGATCCACGCTTGGGAATTGACAAAGCGAAATTGCGGGAAATTGCTATGTAAGTTATGGTCACGTGATGATGTGTGGAGTTATCTTCTTTTATTTTCTTGTGCAGACGCAATGCCACCTACAACGCTAAGACGGGGCGGGGGCCACCTCTCGATCTGCCTCCGGAAGAGATGGCTCAGCTCAGGGCGGGCGGCAAATCTCTCGGTGATCTCACAGGTCAGTTGAAGCGAAATCAGGTTTCTCTCATTTTCTTTTCTGTGTTTAGATTACTGCAAGCGGATAGCTGAGAAGCAGAGGATACGAAGGGGAGACGATGATTCTTCCGGGGATGAAGCGAGCATAGCACCCACGGATGACGAGGATGCACTCTTCATCAACCATCCCTTCAAAGTCAAAGATGCTCCAATTATCATGAACATCAGGAATTCTCGCCAACTTCCTGTTCTGACCATCAACGACAAGAGCGAGAGGTCAAAGACATTGCGTTTGGAGTTCCCTGTTTCCAGTGGATCGCAGCATCGGAGGAAGGAGGATGAATGGGTCCCTGTGGAGAAGCCCTCTACGGCCAGCGAACTGGCCATGCGAGTGGCCCGTGAGTGCATCTGTCTCCCTATTGGCTGATTTCTGCATGTCCCATCTCGCAGCCCCTCCTGCCAAGAAGATCATCCCTGTGTCAATGCCTCCCTCACCTCCCCCTCCTCCCATCTTTGCCCTCGGCCCAAACGCCCAGCCTCTTCCCCCGGGAGTCAGTGCTTCCAAACCTGTGGCGGCTGTGCAGCCGTCAATGAGTACACCCTCCCCAGCTGTAGCCGCGGCTGCTGCAGCTGCTGATTGCACCCTAAGCACTGTAGGGGGCGTGGCTGTGGACATTGCCAAAGCGAGGGCAGCGCAGGAGAAGGGCGAGAAATTGGCAATTGAAGCAGCGAAGAAGGTGGAGGTGGCCGCAATGAGAGCAGCAGCGGAGGAAAACAACGAGAAAGTCTTTGCTGCGGCGGTGCACAACAAGGACATCAACATAGGAGAACTGGTGTCAGCGCGGCTAAGCGCCATGCGCAAACTCCAAGACAATCCCATGGATGTAGAAGCCATGAATTCCATGTACAAATCGCAAAAACAAGTGAGCAGATGAAACGACTAGTTCATCCATCACTAATCGGGATTTCAGATGAGTCAGTGGGCAGAATCCAAGCAGCTTCCTGGGCAGTTTCTCGGTTCAACGGGAGCTCAGGTTTTGTCACAGCAGGAGTTGTTGGGAGACCCAAGGAACCAAGCGTGGGCTAAGAAGGTTTGTATCCACTCTTACAATCGATGGATGCTCAGTAATGCATCGATTTTCGCACATTATTTTTTGGTCCAAATTGATTTGCGGACTGAGAAATATGTGTCTCTTATTAGCTGTGTGTCTCAGTTTGGCTGCCTCAGCATGATCTGAGACAACATAACTGAGACTGCGGAATGCTTGTCTACAGGAACCGATTGGAACATCAGTGCCATTCTCAGTACAGAGATTTTTATTAGTTATTTTGGAATTACTTTGGGAAGTGAGACGTCACTTTAGTCTCTAGTTTGTGAATGCACTGATTTCTCAATCGGGTGTTCAGAAACCAACCAGGATGGTTGACCATGCATGCCCGTGGCACATTGAAGTTCTCTGACATGAATGGCCAACCATACAAGAGATATGGGGAAATCGTGGATTTGCCCTCAATACATCAACATAATTTTTTGGCTGTAAATTCGGATGTATGATGAACAGCATGTTGAGGTGATGTTGAGGGATCCTTTATTTCCCCTGGTCTCTTGTATTTCTTGTTGCTAAGGACTCTTTCATTTAGGAACTTCCAGTTAACTGGATTCCTAAATGTAAGAGCCCTTCTGCAGGCGAGATCTCTCCTTAAATGGTTGTTTATAAAATGACTGCGACATGGAATTTCCCCCGGCAACCCTGGTTCAGGAAGTGGCACTGTTGAGTATCGTGTTTCTATCTCTTATTTTTACTTTTATTTTTTCTCAACTTGAGTTCAGTATCACTAAACTAGAAAAATTATGCTCGGGAATAATGCATTGTCACAATTTTACAATGTTTCTTGCAATCACGCAGGATACCTTCAAGAAAGCCATGCCGGTCACAGGAGGCGTTGGCAAGTTTCTCCTGGAGAAGATGGGTTGGAGGGAAGGCACGGGACTGGGGAAAGAGGGAAGAGGCACCCTGGAACCAATCATGCTGGACGTCAAGAATGACCGCAAGGGTGCGTATGGCGCATAAATGATCTCTGAAGGTTGATAGATTTCTGATTAGGATTGAATGCTGACGGAGAAGGTGATAAAAAGTCGCAATTGGCGATCACAACTGCTGGAGCTGGACCCACAGCAGGTGAGAGGAGTTACAAGTTGAGATGAGCAAAATAATTGAGCTCAACGTATTACAATGTACAGGGAAACATCCGGTGTCAGCGTTGATGGAGCTGTGTAAAAGGAGGAGATGGGCCACGCCCACCTTCGATCAAGTCAGCGAACACGGACCCCCACACAGGAAAATGTTCCTCTTCAAGGCGCGCGTCAACAATGTTGATTATCAGCCCAACGTTGCGAGTGGAACCAAGAAAGCAGCGAAACTAAACGCAGCCATCGTTTGTTTACAAACACTCGGAATTCCCTGTCAGAGTTCATAGCACCCCCCCCCATCCAGTGAAAGACTGAAATGTTTTTTAATGCTCTATTTTAATAAAAATGATGTGATTTATTGGTTGTTCTAAATAATAAAGACTCTTCAGTACACCGTCCAATGGAAGCCTTGTGAAGTCCAATCCATTTCCCGAACAGCCTTCTTACCTAAATGCTCCACGTGACTCAGTTCATGAAGACCGGTTGAGCACGGAGCACAGTTGAGTGCTGTGGATTCTTCTACAGTTGTGAAAGACACGGACGCATTCTGATGCACTCTGCGTAACACTTGCATCAGGCGTTGACAGTTGGAGGGAAGCAGTGCACCGGACACTTCAAGGCGGTACCTTCGCTGGACATCAGGCCGAGAGGGATCTTGCATCATGGCCGATGCTCGCACCTGGAAATATGCAGTAGAGCCATAGTATGTATATACACACACTGTGAAAGTGGATAGATGCACTGATTTGTTGTTCTATGAACTTCTATCCATATTAAACTGGCATAAACATAATCACCTGCAGAGAGTCGAGCACAGCTCCCTTGAACGGCAAAGGAGAGAGCAGTGTGGGGGGCAGGCCAAGTTGAACTCCAGAATTAGCAATGCACGACCGACAGTTGAGAAGAAAATTGAAGAGGGCCACTGTGTCTTGGGGCGTTGACACATTAACACATGACTCAGCATGTTGGTCTATCTCCCGCCAATTCTCTTTCGTACTTAGGAGGGTCAAAGAAAAGCGAAAGATATCAATTACTGCCCGAATGCTAGAATATAACAAAATATTTGCTAATTCTTCTGTGCGATTACACCAAAAGGATACAATTGCAGTCTCTCTGGGTTGAGCGCTTTAAATTGCTTTTTGTCCAGACCCAGATCCTGTAGCCAGAGTGAGTTGCTCTCGTCTGTCTCATCATCTTCACCTCTCTTTGCTTCATCAGGAACTTCAATTGGAGAACTAAGAATGACATTCAATATGAATCAGAAAGAGAAGCAGAGTACAAACCTTTCAACGTGATCTTTCTCGCCAATTTTATCTTTTTTATTCAATGGCATCGTGAAATCTATTCCTGAAAGAAGGGTGTAATCTATCAGAAACTTTTCGACTGGTCAAACCTTCGCTAAGCATTGATTGCCGGAATCCTCTGGTGCTCGGAGTGAGAACAGCACAAATCTCGTCATTGACATGGCGAAAGAGGACGGTAAATTGATGAGTGCACACATAGAAATACGGACAGCTGCCAGCCCGCAGCTGTTGAAACAGCGATGTGAAACTCTCCGCCCTAGAGAAGAGTCAATAATAAGATTACATAATTGATAATCACCTCGATCTCACCACATTGATTGAATAGCAGACAGGGCAGCTTCGTCTTTAGATAAGCAGTTAGATTTCCTGAAAAATTTATAATTAATATGAACGCAAAATGTAACAAAAGCAAACGCACCCTATTTTGCCATCGGGTACCATTCTGGGAAACAGATTCAACCAGGGCAAGTGAGGGTGCGTCCACAACATGCAACAAGCATGGAAGTCCTGCTTCAAGGTGTCCTCCCCTATGCTTCCCTCGACCCACTCGTCCTTCACAAAGGTTTCCAGTCCTTTGGCTTCCTCTGATGACTTCAGGGGACAACACCACTGGAACGGGCGATCGGAGAGGAAGCGAATCTTGGTTTTAAGGCTCCAATCCATGGGAAATGTTGGTGAATATGTCTCAAGATCCTATGGAATTATAAATTTAAAAAATGTTCGATCGATTGGCTAAGATGCTACTCGGGTGACCACTGGTTCAGCAATTCCTGCCTGAGGTGTCACTGGAGGGTTGGGTATTGAAGAGAGCAGATCTGGTACAGAGATTTGCACATTCTCAGACAGCTGAACCTGCTGACAACAAAGTGACAGCAAATATTGACACAATAACACTTATCAAAGGACCTACTTCAGGAGTATCGGAATGCAGACGGGCAAAAAGTTCATCCACATTCTCTCGACTCTCTTCCAGAGGTGGCGTGGGTTGCTTATTTCCAGGGCAACCAAATGGGTTTTTTCTCTTTATTCCACCTAATGATTTTCCATTCATTGCCTGCCTTTGAGCAGCGCATTCATTAATGTCCTCCACATCACATTCTGACTTCTTCTTTTTCTTCTTGGAAACTTTCAAAACCCTCAAAGGCTTTTTCCAGCTGGGTGATTGATCAGCCATGACAGCTTTGCAGTCAATTGATCAGTTTCTAAATTGAAATCACAAAAAAATAATATTTTACTAATTTATGTTGCATACTGTAGAACAGGAAATTTTCGCGCCACATTGAATTTTCGCTATATTCGCGGTCACGATCGACCGCGAATATTAGATGCCAGCGAAATGTTTCTGGGTCACTGGTTGACCTTATACTATGACCCTATACGTTTGACCGCGACTAATTGGTACCGCAAATAAAGGCCTGAGCCATAAAACCGCGAAAATTCCATGTTCTACGGTACATTTATCGATGTAAATATAATAAAATAACTTAAGTCTTATTGTTTAAAAACAGGTACTTTAGTATCTGAAATCATAACGCACTTTAAAGAGGGCGAACCTTGGTATACGACTTTTTCAAAGTCAGCTTCAAATAAAAGCCGTTCAGCAAACAGGCGTATGTCTTTATGTTAACTAGACAATTACTTTTAATAATCGTTTATTGTTCCTTTTTCTATTGTTGTTATTTCTATTATTGTTCCTGAAACCTTGAACCGAGCGCCATACAATATACATTTCTTTGCAGCTGCAGGTGTCATCAGAAAATGATGAATATCATAACGCTCTTTTACTTTGAACCATAACGCACCTTTTCTAAAATTGATTATAATAGTCCTTAATTGAGCTGGCCGAAAAAAAGATACCAAATTTAGGGAAAAACGGGACAGTGATTTTTATAATATTCAACATCCCTAGTTAACGTTTTGGTGTGATAGCAGTATCAAAGTGGTAGCTTATGGACAGAAAACACGTTTTCAACGTGGTAGGGATGTGTCCAAAAGGACAATAATAATAAAATATTACGTATTTCTAAATGTATTTAGTGTGAGCCCCACAAACTATCTACGTCCATAGATTTCCTTTCTAAATATGTATAACTGCACGTAAAACCCATAATTCGGACATCAGTTGCAGATTAAGCTGGAAAGTGATTAATTTTGGCTGAAATGTGTGGCTTTAGGACCGATTTTGAGTACGTTAAAAAATAGGTCTCAGATTAATTTCCTATAACTCTGCTCAAATTGTAGTCATATGGATATAGTAACCCGCATTCATATCACAACTAAAAAATGTTACAAAATTTGAAATTGTTCATTAATTAAATTAATTATGCGGAAATATGTAACCATTAATTTATGACCATGGTAAAAAAGTATCAGCCGTATTTTTTTCTTTTTTTTTTCTTTAAGGCTGTATAAATCAATAGAAATTAAACAGGGTCATATCAATGACCTTTAGACTGAAATACAATCTTAATTAAAGTCGATTAATTAATTTTTGATTAATTATATGTAAAAAGTCAAAGAATGGTAAATATCTTACACAAATGAATGACCACAAACGACCTTTTATGAGTATATGTGGTGATTATGTTGCTTAAGATGTAGAAAGATAGTTTACTCAGGTTTGACCTTTGTGAAGGTCATATTTTCCGTCATGGCCGCTGCGGCACGGGGCAATCGCTAATATCGTTCATAACTTGGCTCTTTTACGTCATAGAGACTAATGTTTTGGGTCTAAACCCGCGTTTTCGGGATCAAGGGAAACATTGGAGGGGTTTTATATGCAATAATCCGATTGTAGGTGTGTGAAATCCAATATATAGGGCACTATGAGCACATAAGATAGCAATCCGGTCACCAATCAAGCTTTTACCATGTCTTTAATCCCATGTGGGATGTTATTGAGGTAAGTTGACATGTAAATAATCCCTGGTAATTTCTTATACTGTCCTGCTTCTAAATGTAATTCTGGATTGCATGTCAGGCTGTTATGCTATTATGGTTGATGCTTTCGATCAAATATATAAGCATGCATAAATATCATCAGAGATGCGGTGGAAGGGACTGGGTGGTCACAAGTAGCAGGACATCTTGTGCAATTTTGTTATAATTGATATCGATATGGCCCGTAGAAAACTTTTTAACTGCATTTGATTAACATGCTCTACGGACTCTTCTTATCACCACGATGATTACCTGTATTATCTTCTCAATTTCTCTGAGCATCTGATCTGACTGATGGTTACTTAGTTACGCTGGATGATCACATAATGCAAACAAGATCAACGCAATGGGTCAATGCATCTGTACAGAGTATGCTTGTTATGCTGATTTTCGATAAAGTCGTTTCCATAATTTTATACACTGCCTTGAGTTTTGGAATCACACAACCTGGCTACACATCCTATGAATCTAGTCTACATCTTCTCTGGAAAATCACCAACATGGTACAGGATGAGTACGTGTGTTCGTGATGGTTGCCTCATAATTATGGCTATATTGTTTTAAAAAAATATTATAATAATTATTAATGTTCTGGATAATGATTCATTTATATACCAATATTTATACCTTGATTGTGTTTTGCAGAAAAGGAGCAATGCATATGCAATATAGAGTACTTCAGGAAACCACACTTGATTTGCAACTTATTTACGTGGTCTGCTCTTGGGTAGGTCCGATATGCACATAATGCTACTCTCTCTGCAATGGCCAACATGCTTTTGAGGGCGGAGCGAGTGGGAGCAAGGAGGGCCACATCGTCTGCGTAGGCCAGAGCGCCAGTAAATGTCCGTCACAGATGACACCCCAGCCCAGAACTCTTTAGAGCCCCATCGCACTCGAACTGCCTTGCCAGTGTGCATGGTAAGAAGCTTCCGACAACTCCGAGGGCACAAGTTCTCCTGGAGCAGGCGGCGAAACAGTGTCGTATACTGCACATTGTCAAAGGCCTGACTAGCGTCCAGCAGCATGCATCATACTGGAGTGTTCCTCTGCACATAGTATTGGGCCGTCTCTAGGAGAGCAAATGTACACTGGATGGTTGACCTTTTTTGTTTAAAACCGAACTGCATATCAGAGGTGTTTAACACGTCTGAGTGGCACATCAGCAGTGAAACCTCAAACAGTTTGCTGAGGTCCGAGGGGGCAATGCCGCGGTAGTTTTTAGAGTCATTCAAAGATTTTCTCGTGTTCTTGGGAATCAGAATGACAACAGATCGGGTCGAGCATGGGACTTGGAGTGGTTCCAGTACGAACCATTCCCATGAAAAGTTCGGCTATTGCCTGGTGCAGAGCATGGCCATCATTCAGGACGTGATCCGTTGAGAAGAGACCACTTTCGTCGCGCTTGCCAGCGTTCAGCGTTCAGACGTGCATCATGGGTGCAAATTGGACACTCACAGACACGTTCATTGATGCGATGGTCCAGATCCTCCATCAGTCGAGCCATTTCGTCGCTATCAAAAGAAATTTGATTTTACATGGTTTTATATTTACAGGCGAATATTTTTGCAATACTCTCCTCGTCGCAAGCAGAGTCTACGATAGACACAAAGGGCTTTGAGCTGCGATTGGCACGCTTAACCTTTTACAGGTCTACGATAGACACAAAGGGCTTTAGCTGCGATTGGCACGCTTAACCTTTTACAGGTCTACGATAGACACAAAGGGCTTTGAGCTGCGATTGGCACGCTTAACCTTTTACAGGTCTACGATAGACACAAAGGGCTTTAGCTGCGATTGGCACGCTTAACCTTTTACAGGTCTACGATAGACACAAAGGGCTTTGAGCTGCGATTGGCACGCTTAACCTTTTACAGGTCGCGAGGTCGATTGGTTGAAAACGCAGACGCCATGCAATCAGACTGCAAGCCATCAAAAGTTATTTTTCACCCACTGGATAGCCTGGTTGTCTCTTCTTGGGCACTCTTAACAAATATTAAATTGCAAAGTAAAGTTTGCATAAATTTTCGATTGTCGGTCATTAGTAGATACGAAACCCCGGTACACAACTACTATGCTTCACACTAGACTCCACTTTTAATCGTGTGCTTGTTCAACTGCTAAAAGACGCATGCACTGCATGAACATGTTATCGCCAATCCCGACATATCAAAGTTCATAACGTAATAAATGCGTTATGAAAGCCCGGGAACTTCGACAGCGTCTTTCGTCTTTACTTGACACAGTTTATACTTCATTACGTATAATTGAATCAAGACTCAATCGTAGCTTTAGGGTAGACGGTGGTAACAAAGCGCTTCCATGCCCTCATTAATTAGCCTCATTAATTACTCATTAATTAGGCTCATTTGTCCTGTGTTCTATGCGTGATCGAGAAGGGAACATAATTTTCTGCCTTACCGTGAGTGTTGAAGATCACACAGATGAGTGCATGTTGTGTTCTGCAAGCTTAAGAACTCCACAAGGCATTGCATATTTGTGCACCGGTACATTTAAATTTCACACAGTTTAAGAAAAGTTACCTCGTTTACCGCGTTACATGGTCTACAGTACACCTATTATACAAGTATGTGTTTGATTACTTCTAATGCAGCCTTTGGAAAACGAGCCATGTTTGAATATTTGTAACGGCATGTCTTCTCTATACCAAAGGCTGACTGAGGCTC
>KB307921.1:22365-43298 GCA_000328365.1 Capitella teleta
AGTTAGTAATGTGCGTGTCGCTGAATTTCATAATTGACACGAATTTTCATTGTATACGGGGCGGGGGTCACATAATCCTCTATAGTTTGTATAATCTGATAATCGATATAACCAGACATGGTCATGACTTAAGTAATAGTCATGCACATTCTAATTTAAGCGTGGAGTTTTTTAAGTGTGCAATATACACTCATGAATTAGCAAGGCGTGTCATAAATTATTCACACCCAAAGTTCCACATAGCGACGGTGGTATTCACGTCAGCAATTAGGGCGAAGTATACCTGAGTGCAGAGCTGACGACAGGAGGTCATAAAACTGTGTGATCTGATTGCGCTGCTAGCATGCACGTTGGTGTCTGTTGGACTATTCTCAAGAACGTTCGATGTCGATTCATTTACTAGGAGCCTACTGAGTACGCTAGGCATAGTAACTGGTAACTATGGATCAACGAGTAATATTGTCATGCATGGAGTGCTACTGTACCTGGCTTCTTATCCGTGTAACTTTATATTAGTGGATATAATTATTAGATAATAGATCACAAGTTCAATGGTGTTTTCGTACAATTCATATTTGTGTCCCTTTAACATGCCCAGATAGGGTCTTTGTGAGGCCCTTTAGGAATTACCGCAAAAGGAAAGCGCTCCTCCAATAATATGATCGACATAAACTCTAGTCGAATGTAGGCTATAAGACATTAAGTTGGGTGAATCGGTTGTTGGTGATGTGTTTTCATGCCCATGTCGCCGAGAAGCATGCTTACCTATGGCCAATTAGACCAGGGTCTGTGCCATATTACTCATTGCGAGATGGCTCTTATAGACAGGCGTACTTAGGTAGTGCATAACTGCATATGGCATGTGGCGATCTTAGATTAGAAAAATAGATATCGAAATTGACTATCACAACCCACAACCAATGCCAAGCAAGCAGACGAGCGAGGGCCACAACGTGGCACAACCAGATGTCGGGTCCGCGGGGCTAACTGGCGATTACACATTGAGCTACATCCACAAGATGTCAACGAGGACCACGCTGAATCCCAGCATCTTCGCTACGGAAGAATTTAACATGAAGCATACAACACTAATCATATGGTAGTCGACTCCTGCTCGTCGTCATACGAAGTCGCGTGCATGAATTACTACATTATAACTAGACGGCTATATTCACTTTCTCGTACAATAAAAATAGTTCATACATCATTCTATACATCCACGTGTGTTTACGCATGCATGTAGCAATCAACTATACTACGTGTATGCATGCATTGGAATCCCCTGTACCACGACAAGAATCAAACCAACGCAACGACAGAAGCCGGCCCTAAACATTGTTATAACCAGGCTGCATGATAATAGGCTTAATACGTCATAATATTGATAATAAGCATAATAATCATGATATCAATACTTGCAACAACAAAAATTCCTAATTCATAATTTATATCATCAAATGAAATTATAACTGTGCCTGCGACTTCATCGTAATTAAGAGTCATGCAGAGAACAATATGGCCGCATTCGCACGGCCAGGTAAGGGGCCTCTTGACCAATTCATTCAAGAATACGCGAAGGTACAAGTATTGTGCACTTTATTGAATTCGCCCAGCTCTCGGCCCTACGCCATGCAGGAGAGATTATATATAATATCATGTACATGCAATATTTTACATCGTTATAATTAATATATAGGCCTACATTATAAATATCACATAACTTTATAATGTAACACTCATTCACCTTCAAATGATTTACACGTAGCTGCGAGTATCAGAACACCTACATAAATATAATACAATGTGTACTAATAATATAAATGAGTAATACTGAACTCCTTAATAATAACTTCGGGACGTGTATCGGTTGATAAGTACTCAATTAATTATTCGAGTATTTCTCCACTTTTGTTGCTTTTTTCGTCTTATCTATAAAGAGATTAGCGCACGAGGGTCGGCTTTTGATAAACTTCTAAGTGCTGATTAGACTTGACACATTCCCGATGTGATCACCCCACGTGGCGATTGTTTACTACAGTATTTAGTGAGTCACGTGACGGCTAAGGAATGTCAACAATGCGGTAAATAGACAGTGAGTTGACAAACGCAGCTTCGAGTCTCTCGCGTGCCACGAACCTCGATCATCAAAGCAAATAAACCGATCAATCAGCCAATATCAAAATCTGCATGCATGGTGCTTATTTACTCGACTGACGCGATATGCTGAAATATATCAGGAAGAATTCGAGAAATGCGCCATCAGACAATGCATGCTCCCCGATTCTGGGTCAAAGGAGGGCAGAGCAGCAATGGAGTCCGCAGCAGGCTGTGCAAGGCTTGAGCTTCTGCAGGACCGTTCAATCAAGTCAGTATTGTTCAGCATGTGCAATATGTGATATCTATGACATTCACACATCAGCGGAAATAAGTGAAGTGAGTGTTCCTGTTTAATTATTGCGCGAAATCGTAATTGAAATGCGGTCGTTGAGGAGCTGGCGAAAACAACATGGCGGCTTGGTTGATAGGAGCTACCACCAACACTGGCAACGATTATCCGTTTTACTAAATTATTTAGTCATATTAGAAGTACTGGTTCAGGATTTCTTATGTATGAGAGTTTTCTTGTTGGCTCGAGACGATAGACTTCCGATTATATTGTCATTTTATCTCAAATTACCATTGTTTATTCAAAACCTAGCTGTCAAATTTAGTCAATCACAACTGAATCAGAAGTTCAAGTCGAAAAGCCTCAAAATATGGGGACTCGAAGCCTGTCAAGGGTTGTATTTGGTAAGTAGAGAAACTGGAACAAGTGAACAACCGAAATGGATATGTATCCACAATTGAATGTCATTCACATACTATCGTATCAATGGCCAGGTCTTCTGATCAACTAATTTTCGCTACTGAATTGCATGACATGTTGATGACTTTTGAGTCTGATGAATAAGAGTAACCCGCCCGCTCACTCAGTGACAAGCCACACAGTGACTGTTAGGATTGTGAGATACGCAATATACAAGTACTAGTATAAATAAAATATATTATTACTTATTATGTTTAAGGCTATTTAGCATATGCTGAGTTGGCTAGATGACTAATGAGTATACCAGTGCAGCTCTATATGTGAAACAGGTCAATTTGTGGTCTCCCCAATTGAAGCAAATCCCCAGTGAGCCTTCACTGAGTGTGATGTGGTGCGTTTGATAATTTAAAAGATCTGACTTCATCCTCTTCGCTTCTCTTTTGCAGAATGATCAGCCGCACGTAACAGGACATCCATAGAATGGGTTGAAGCTTCACTGTGTCGTGATTTTCGTTTGGATACTTTGTGATACACTTAAGTGGAGTACAAATTTTATTATCAAGTGACCCACATTCATCCGCATATGCTTCCAAAAAACGGAAGCCCCTCTCCTAATAATGGGGGCGCTGGGAAACGGCCAATGCTCTTACCTCTGCACAAACGGGCCATGCTGCACGAAATCAGAGATTCTCTCTCTCATCATGTGCGCAACAAATTACAGCAACAAGACCAAGCAACTATTTCAAAAGACCTCTCGCAAAGCACTCCAAATCTTGCACAGAAAGGTGACCAGCGGAAGGGCACCAGTCGATTGGGATACAATCAGAAAGCCCTGCGTGAAATTCGTGAAGGACTGCGAGGATTGGAAATATCCGAAGGCCCCGCTACCGAGAGTGCTCACAATAACCATGGATTTAATGGCACAGACTCTCGTGTTGATGAGGATCTTGTTCAGAAGCTGATGGTGATGGGATATGATCAGGTTTGTTCTTAAGTGTTCATCTCATTGATTTCCATTGTGATGTACTTGATCAATTGATAACTTGATATCACTCTTGAGTCTCTTGATGAGATTTGTAATTTGTGATATGTAAGGTGTTAGCAGACGGCCCTGAGTCCATGTGTGGTCAGTGGAAACACAGGGGGCTAAAGCTGATTGAATTAATGTCGCAGTTTATCAGAGGGATATGAAAGGTGTGTAGCATTGGATGAGTGCGTATGGAGGCCTTCTTTGTATGCTGCGTGCATCGGTTGCTTCGAGTGCTTCAGAACCGCTCTCTGACGTGAGTTCCTCGTCAGAGCCATGAATTCTCGTCTGATGAATCATTTATGATCCTATCTCTGCTAATCTTCTGTATCTCTGACAACATGAGTACATCACAATGAAACATGCAAAGTTGTGTTGCTGTGTACCATGTTGTATAGAAGCAGCCTCCGATCAATTGATTCTTCTTGATCATTGTTCTGTATTTTTTAAAGTGCACTTTGGAGTGCCGTGGTACAGTTTGTTACCTCTTAACGACAACGAGGCTTTTGTGTGCGATAATCAGCCTTATCTGTTCTGTCATGTTGCGATGATTTTCACACTTTAAAATGAGTCGTGTTTTTATTAAATGTTGATATTGTTGTGTGATCTCATCTCAAGAGGGATGCAACTTAAGAGTTTCGGCAACTTTCGGGGCAAATTCCGTCATGTCAATTGCAATACAGGTGTGTCGTGTTATTAATTGCATCTATTCCGAGTAGATTAGCCGTTTTCGAGAAATCCGTACTTAGGCCTACACTAGTCTTGTTTATAGGAAACAAATGAAGTTGTGTTAATTTATTCACTAGAAGTCTAGAACCACATGGGAGTGGGGAGCAATGTTATTCCCTGCTTTCTTCCTCGAGGCAGCCACTAGTCTCAGCTTTAATAAGCTTACGGTGCCCTCTGGCAAGATAAGTGGTAATCCTGCATGTGTGTTTTTGTAAGCTTGCAAGTTTATCTTGTAATTTCGTTTTTAATTCAGCGACATCTTCAGACATGCTGCTATCTTGCATATCCACAAAGAAGTTGTAAGAACCTGGCAGGGAATTATATGTAAGCTCCTTAACTTTCTGGGCAAATGAATCGAGGACTATTCAGTTTGCCGCGTAATTCTGCGGACGTCGCTGCCATGCATGAGTTGTGCTTGCGAGTTTTCTAAATACTTGCAACATTCGCACACACACGCAAAAAAAAAAAAAAACACCCTGCGATGTAGCTCCCCTCGATCATGTCATCACTCATCACCTTGGCTTGTTCTCTGAAAAATTTAACGTAGTGGGTTCCGTGTAAAAACTAAATGAATTTAATTACTGATATTTAAATTCCTGAAATTGTTTAACGCGACCGGTGTTAAACTGAAGTCTCATCGCTCGGTGAATTGTTTTTGGGAATTTCAATTGGAGAATTTATGGGCTGACTCTTCTCTCAATGAATCGTAAAATAAAATACTTCAAATGAGTTTCATGAAGCTCAAGGATGAATGCAATTAACGAATGCTCCCTACATGCAAGTGAAACACTACATCATGTAATGCTTCGCACATCCGACTCATCGTCTAGATACACCTGCATTAGCGACTGAGTCACCGTTTGGAAAGCCCCCTTCTTGTCTGAGTGTAAACCGTGTAATACCAGAGCAGACGACCACTCCGCTGAGAGAATCTAAGAATGATGCTGGTCGCCTCTCTTCTAGTACAAGTATTATCATTCCCCAGGCTCATTTTAGTGGAGGAATGTTGTCAATTGCGCTGAGTAGCAGCAGTATTTGGCTGATTGCGCTGCTTGTCATTCCACGCTGCAATTGAAGTTCCACGCGTGTAGTAAATATCAACCTAATTCGACTGCCTCTCACTCTCGCATCTCTCACCGTTGCGCACCCTTCGAATTATTTTAAGAATAAAGTCTGAGCATTGTATAAATTTGTATTGCACAGGCTTCTCTGTGGAAATATTTCCCTATGATTCATTACAATGGAGGGGAAGGGGGGGAGGGGGTCTTGTCATTTTACTTCTACGCGCAAGTGTTTTTATATGAATTTGACGTGAATTGATTATGTAACTTCAGTCTTTTCTCTCTCTATAGCTGGTGGAATTCCTTCTAAGCGAAGCATTCAATCAAATGCATGTAGAATTTGTCGATTGTAAAGAACCTCGCTATGCTGGGTTCTTTCTCTGCTAACTTATACGTACTCGAATATAGCGCACGTCGAAACAGCACCGAATTCAATCTTGGGCATTGCACAATTTGCACACCGCCCTCTTAACTGCATTTTTCCCTCCCTTCGTGAATCCCCTCTTCAAAACTTCTTATTTTCTTCTATTCTCCCGATTTCCGGTCTTGTGTTTAGCTCACATCTTGTGAGAGAGAAAGAAGAGTTTTGTCGCTATTCCTCACAAGTCATTTATAATTATTTTATTTATAATCATTATTGTTTCTTCTTGTCTCAGCATTTTTTTTACTCTGCCCGGACTCAGTGGACAATGATTAGTCTGATGTGTACCGTGTTTCAACCTTTTCAACCAATCACCAACTCTTAGTGCGTAAAACCCCGTAAATATTTTGCGAATCTGTCTTTCTCAGAACGCAGGTGGTTTAATGCTTTAATTGCATTCCTCGGTCAGTAATAAAAACTTGATAATCCCTTATCTTGCCGTTTGCGGTGTTTCCATTGAGCACATCATATATTCTTCTACTCACCATATAGCGTCATGTGCTGGAGCCTGCTTCTTCTATTCGCCGCATGCAATATTTTCACATTCCTTTCCGTGAAACACCCGTAATCGCCCTGCGACGTGGCTGCATTCATTCTTCGAATACCAAATGCCCGCGAGCGTTGGTGACGTAAGGCTTGTCCGCGCTCATCATTATAATTATGCTCCATTATATGATCACAGTGCGCTTTATATTGTGAACTGGTATTCCTTCCCTATTCATTGCGATTTTTATAAATAGTGTTTAATCTCCTGGTCTCTACCATGAGTTTGCATGGATTATACTTCAGTATATTGCAGGCTTTCATTTCTTGAACTAGAAATCAAAATATCCACAGGTCTATTTTATTTTAAGAATTTGTGTCACTGTTGCCAAATTGGAGACGCTGAAGTGATGCACAAGTGCTCTTTCAATGGAAGAAACACTCGGGAGAGAGGGAGCAACGAGATATCTTTGTTTTTCTTCTTCTTATTTTTTTTTTCTCCGGCAATTTTTCGAGCCATGACTTAGCCAAAGAATGACCATCGGTTTATGGTATTTCATCAATCGATCTGCTGAGCTTTTTCGATTATTTATTTTGAGGCTGACGAGGTGAGGATTTGCCTCGCATGATGAGCGCCGTGTTGAAATGTCATTAACCAACATACAAAAAAGTACCGAGGGAAAAAGTCAAGGTGTTTAACGAAAACAAAGCAGTAAAAATAACCCGTCAGCAGAGTGTAAACGTTGGTGTATGACGGGCGTCGTCCTATATTTAGCTTCCTGTCTTTGGCATGCAGCTCAGGCGTTCTTTTGGCTGATGTGCTTTGCGAAACTCTTTCGATGCGCAGGAATGCACTTTCAGTCGGTTGCACGTGAGGTATGCCGACCGCTCTCATGCTTTTGGTTGTCGCGGGTGACAGCCGTCTTCCCCTGAATAGACCTCCTTCTAGGGGCTGCTTGCTTCTGACTGTAATTGTTTATCCCCTTTTGCTATACTTTTGCAGCTTCATCGGTTTCGTCGAACCGGAGCAGGAGGCTGTCACCTCGAGCCTTGCGGTTTCTGAGGTGACTTTTGTCACTGTGCATACTGCATTGTGAGGTAGCATTCGGTGCAGCTATGCAGCTCGTAATATGCGCCTCTTTTATGAAGGCCGTATACCGGTACTGATTATATACAAAGCAACTGCTGGGAAAGGCTACATTGAATCATTCAGCTGTGTTTACAAAATTTAGCCTGCATTCCTCTGCTGCGAACAATGACATTCTTGCCGAGCATCGGTCTGTGGCCGAAGACCCCCGACTGCCCCGAGTTCCCCGACCCCCTCTCCCTCAGTCCTTAACCATCGGTTGAGCTTTATTATTCTGTGAAAGTCTTGACTCGGTACTTGATATGATGGCTGAGAGAATGAAGCTGCTCTGATAATGGTGTGACCTGGATTGGAATGTCGTGGCCCACTTCTCTCTGCAGCCTTTGGCGTTAAAATCGATCAGCAGTTTTGACAGTTTAATTCTGTTTGCTTCTGCTGCCGATGCGATGCATGCATTCAACGGTGTTCCGCCCTGCTTCAGTTTGCAGTGTGTGGGAAAGTGAATTGACTGTGTATGCCAGTTATGCGCTCTTATTATTAAACGCCAGTGCTGCGTATATTACCGGTATGTCTCTGCTATAATAGTGTGGGAGCAAATAAGTTTCCTCTCTCGCTCTCAATGCAATCATTGCGATGTTCTCAAGCATGTATACTTATGCGTGTGCATTGTATCATTTGTATGCGGCTTTTGTCATCGTCTGTGCGTTCACTTTTAGAATGGCAGGAATTTGTTAAGGAAGCTATGCTAGTACGTTGTGCTGCTTGCTTTGTATGGTAGTTTTATTAGTTTATGTCCTACTGAACTTCAAAGTAAACTGAAGCTGACTGCACAAGCTAAATAATTGACAGTACCAGGGGAGGCTGTATGCATTGACTCTCACCAAATGTGTATAGATGAAGAGAGCACGACCTTGATCAAATGCCATGTTTCCAATTAATCGATAATCGATATCCCTCATTGGATGATTATCCTCTGTAATCCTCTCTAATAAATACGCTTAATCCTTAATCCTCCACCCGCCTCCTCTTCCTTCTCCTCCACCTCCACATTTAACATCACATGTATATATGCATGCAGCCTTATTCGGAGTGACTCGCACCTCTTGGAATGCGCAGAATGTTTTCGTTTCCTTCTCTGAGCATTAATTTCGGCTCAATTGACACGTGTCATGTGATCCGTTTTTAGAGGATGTTCCTCGAGTGTTTATCTACAGTCACGGCGTTGTTTCATTTTGATGGAATTCCGCTATTGCATACTGCTAGATCATTCATGAGTCATTCTTTTTTCTTTAATTTAGAATTTTACCTTTTACATTTTACATGTACCTATGCACTTTTTATGCTTTGCATGTCATACTTATGGAATGGTGCAGGTTTTGGGGGTATGCACGTCGATACATTCCCAGGGGTGATTCATGCTGGCCGGTGTCCTTTGAATCAGTGACCTCATTGCACTGATTGGTTGGCTAATTTTAGGCTTTTTAGCTGAGCTCTAAGCCCCTGGGTCAACCATTTTCCTTGTTGGGTCGATCACCTTCTGATTATTTCTTTTCTTGCAGTTCCTTTCGGCAGAAGCCCTCAAGTTGACAGGCAACAGGCTCAACTCCGGGATGTGTCAATTCTGCATGTAAGTCTTGTTTGAGGTATTCGGGAATGCATTCATTGGGGTCTTCTTCAACAGGTTTCTCCCCGAACCCTTCATCAACCAAAGTGAATCGGAAGCCAAGTTTTGAAGAGAAATACCATCAGCAAAGCAGTCCTGGCAACTCAGAGAATTCCTCCGTGCGTTCAGACAGCCCTGGAATCATGGGCCAACAGCAAAGAGACCACTTGAACTGTGTGGCGCAAACCAATGGTCCCTCATTGGACATGAGAAACACTCCCCCACCCCCTGTCCCCCCTCGACGCCAGGCGTTCCGTGGAAGCCAGACCCCCCCTCCCATGTCCTGTTCTGATGAGCAGCAGGAGCAGGTCATGACGCCCCCTGGCCACGTGCAGCAGATGATCAAGAAGATGTCCATGCCGCCCACTGCCATGCAGAGGGACATCAGCCAGATGCGGCCGGCCGCCAGCTCAGCCACCTGCTCAGTCACCCCACACCGAGGCATGAGCCCAGTCCTTGGCAGGCATTCAGTGCTGCCCCAAAACCAGCCTCAGGCTCTGTACAGCGCCTACCAGAGCTACCAACAGTACTTGCAGACCAAAATTCCCAACGGAGGCAGTGGAGGCTCATCAGGCAGCAGTTCCCCTGCGGCCCAGCAGAGCCCATCGCCCGCCCCCTACCCCTCACTGCCGTACAACGCCCCCCCATCTTCCGGCAGACCCCCAATGCCCAGCCCCACCTTATCCAACCAATCATCTGAGCAATACTACCATTATTTCGGGGATGATAGTTCTTCTCTGTCGAGCCAGAGCCCCATTCCTGCTTCAACTACCGGCCTCAATTCCCAGCCTCAGGGTATCTCATTACGCCAAATGCCACAACCTGTTCCAGCGCATGCATGGAGCACCAGGCCATGTGCCATCTACAAGCAGGAGGTTCACAGCAGAAAGGTGCAGAAGCCTGTGCCTCAGACCGCCACGGCTCCCATGTCTCCTCCGCAAATGCAGCAGCAGCAGCCTCAACAGTTCATGGAGCCACTGTGTTACTCAGAATCTGAACTGCAGAGGAACAATTATGTGTCGTCTGTGCAAGCACAGGTCAATGGCCCCGTGCAACAGCAGCAAGCAGCAGCAGCAGCAGCAGCAACTGACGCCTCAGCAACAACAGCAAGTGTACGCTGCTGCTGCTGCTGCCCAGAGGAAGGACTTGCCATACACCGGTCACCCCGCATACAGAACTGCTCCCAGCACTATGTATGTTGATGACCACCAACTTTTTCAGTACTCCGGTCAGTACCAAATTCAGAACCAGCAGGCCAACAGTCGGGCAGCGTACGCCCAGCAGTTTTACACACCGTCATCAACTCCTCGCTCAGAATCTCCTGTTCCACGGAACTGTTGGAACCACTCGCCTCAGTCTGTGATTTCGACCACATCTACTCCTTCCACAAACTCTGATATTCCGGATAAGCCCCCTCCCCCTTACCCTGGTCTCGGGGTGGGGGTGGGGGCCATGCAGCAGAACCCTGTGAATGTGATGTACCCCCTGCAGAATATCGCTCCTCAGCCTCATTATCAACAACAACAACAGCAGCAACAAAGACATCCTGTTATGCATGAGGATATCACATATATTTCCTCTGACATAGCCAGCAGTGACCGTGACGATGACAAATCATCCTATTCGGATCGGTCGAGCTCAGTGTATGAGATTGGCACTCTGTCTGACTCAGGCACAGACATGAAGATGCGACAGTCATCCTGCCCTCAGCCCCACCAGATTTCCTCCCCAAAACCCATGAGGAAAGCGCTGGGCCCACAGGCCGAGACCTCGGGTCGCATGCATTTCAGTCCGCAGGCTTTCAAATTCTTCATGGAACAGCACGTGGAGAACGTGCTGGCCTCTCATCGACAGAGGTTAGGGCGGAGGCAGCAGCTGGAGCAGGAGATGGCAAAGGTGGAACTATCAGACGAGGCGAGGCACCAGATGACCAAGATGCTGCAGCAGAAGGAAAGCAACTTCTTGCGACTGAAAAGAGCCAAGATGCAGCGCTCAATGTTTGAGCAGATCAAAGTGATTGGGGTCGGTGCCTTTGGTGAAGTGTCGCTGGTGCACAAAACAGGATTCCAGAAGCTCTATGCCATGAAGACCCTGCGCAAGAACGACGTCCTGCGGCGCAATCAGGTGGCACACGTCAAGGCTGAGCGTGACATCCTAGCGGAGGCTGACAATGAGTGGGTGGTGAAGCTGTACTACTCATTCCAGGATGAGGAGCACCTTTATTTCGTCATGGATTACATCCCGGGGGGTGACATGATGAGTCTGCTCATCAAGAAGGGCATCTTCGAAGAGCATCTCGCATGCTTCTATATTGCTGAACTAACCGTCGCGATCGAGAGTGTGCACAAGATGGGATTTATTCACCGTGACATCAAACCGGACAACATTCTCATCGACAGTCAAGGTCACATCAAGCTGACCGATTTTGGCTTATGCACCGGTTTCCGGTGGACACACAACTCCAAGTATTACCAGAAAGGTGAGAAACCCGCTGTCCCTTTCCTTCAGTGTTTCATGACTGTTTCCACTGCAGACGGCTCTCACGCTCGCCAGGATTCAATGGAACCCGATGAAACATGGGGCCTACCTCCGAACCATGATACTGAGGAAGTGGTCGACCTGAAAGGCCTCAGCAAACTGGAGCGGAGAAGGAAGAGGCAGAAGCGAGGCATGGCGCATTCCCTCGTTGGAACGCCCAACTACATTGCCCCTGAGGTGTTGTGCAAGAGTGGTAGGTCACCTTTTTTGACCCCTCTGCTTTCCTGTCACCCTTGATGAGCTGAAGCCTGTGTTGTGTCAGTTATGAATGTAGAATATATTGAATTTTGACCCTCTGTTTACTCAGCTTTTCAAAGCCTTCTCTTTACATCAGATGAGCTTTTCAAATTCTTGCCTTATATATATATTTTTAATGCTGTCATACGGTGTCCCTAAAATGTGAAAAGTGCAGGAAAACATCCATCATTCTGATGATATCATTCATTCGCTCGTGGTGGTCGAGTATCTGTTTTTATGTGCTAGCTAATAACTGTACTGCTTTGTTGCTCTGTTGTGCAATGGCCGATGTGGGCCTATTTGCTCACAGTCCGCGCATTCCTGAGTGCCTTCTGTGGGTGCCCTCACATGAAGCAGGCATTCAATGGCATTACACGCTGATTGCGGCCTAATTGCACTGATCAATGACACCTTGTGTACCAACTGGGTTCACTTGGTGTATGTACTCTCTTCCTCCCTGTATGCCAATTGACTCCAATTGTGTTCTGCCCCCACCTGCACGTAGTTAACATTCCTGGTGATGATCACCTGTGCTGATGCTGCTTCAATGCCAGCAGCCTCTTCCTTCTATCTTTATGAGCATCAGGGCAGCACGTGGAATGCTGCCTGCTTGACCCCGGGTCAACTGGCTCTCACTCGCATTCCTCACGTGGCAACTTAGGAATGTTGCTAACTCTGAGGTCAGCTGAGGTCTCTCATCTTCTGCTTCCAGGGTACACTGGGTGCTGCGACTGGTGGTCTGTGGGCGTCATCCTCTATGAGATGCTAGTTGGTCAGCCTCCGTTCTACGCCACTTCCGCTGCTGAGACGCAGCTCAAGGTTTGTGACAGGGTCAGATCAGTGTTCAATGTCGTTACTCATTTCTGTTTCTTGCAGGTCATCAATTGGAAGACCGAGCTGAAGATTCCTGCTGAGGCAAATTTAAGTTCTGCCGGCGCTGACATCATCAGGCAACTATGCTGCGATGCCAGCACGCGGTTAGGACGCAACGGCGCCACAGAAGTCAAGCAGCATCCCTTCTTCACGGGAATTGAGTTTGAAGGGCTTCGCCAGCAAAAAGCGCCGTACATCCCCACCATCCGGCACGACACTGACACTTCGAACTTTGACCCTGTGGATCCAGAGAAACTCCGCGAAGACTCGCTCCAGAAGGATTGGGCTGACAATAGCAAGCACTCAGAACACGCATTTCTTGAGTTTACTTTTCGGCGATTTTTCGACGAGGGCGGTCATTTAATTGCCCCCAAAATGCCTGAAATTGAACAGGACAATTCCCCGGTGTATGTTTGACAGCATTCCGCTTTGAGAGAGAGGTGTGTGTGTGTGCTTGTGATGATACAACATATGACAATCAAAACTGAAAAACCTGCTTCGTCCCTATGCTCATTCTGGGAAAACTTGCGAGGAAAATATAGCGTAACAACAACAAAAAGATTGCAGAATTCCATTCCCAACACACTCTTGCATCTTCTTAGATAACAATTGTGTGTACAGTATTTTCATATTATTTCATTCCCCTCATTAATATTTATATATTTTCAATCGTTGATACTTTAACTGCAAAAAAAAAAAGAAAGAAAAAAGAACACAAATTCTTTCCGCAAATTAACATGATTATCATCACTACTCTGTGCCTTCCTTGAACCGACCACGTTGTTAGCGACATATCGTTTATTAATGCAAAATACTTTGTATGTGATGTTGTGTGTGATACGTCTGAACACTCGAAGGTGCTTTTCCATTTATTTCGTCTTTCACTCAATTTCCGTCATAATGTAATTAATAACCATTTCTTTTTATTTTAATTTTTTGGTCATTTTTTCTTGGGTCTTATACCTTTTTTCAGTGCAAATCGTGTAAATTACTTTTGCCATCAAATGCACCAATTTACTGAAGGTATCGTCCGTTCTGTACATAACGACGTTTCACATTTCTCTGCTGTTTTGTTTAATTTGTACAGAAAATCAGCAGCTTTGATGCGGAATATCAAGACTGAAAATAATGTCAACTATGTAATAAAATTATTCAACAGTCTCTCTTCTGCTCTCTTCGACCAGACGCATCATATTGGGACAATTCATAAGTAATTATAACCCTCGTATGGTATTCTGTTCTTTAATAACTGAAGTTTTATCTGAATTCAGTGAAAAATGGCCTCTCCAACGTCCTTTGAAATTACAGAAATGGAGTACATATTTGCATAGGCTGTGAACAAACTGAACTAGTAGTCATTTGTTAATTACATGTACTAGTACTAGCCTCGACCCCATGGTACTTATTGTCATAGTGAGTTCATGATAAATACATTTGAACATTTATTTTATAGTACATGTTTTGCAATCTGCTCACAATCACATTCAATATATTATATTTCCTGTGTGCATGCCTTGCATCGTAGGTATAATATTCTCCTTTCGAAGATGGGTAATCATAACGCAACTTAATGCCTCGTGACGCATATGCAAGTACAGTGTACAAGATGGCGGGGTTTCGCGCCTAGGCCCATTTCGGGCCAGTGAAGCAGACCGGAGACGGAGTGGTGTCGTCAGGGAGATCGGATCACGAATATTCACGTGGTCCGGACCTTGTGGACCCAGTTGAAGGGCCGATCTGTAGACAAGTCCTGATACAATAACAATTTAGGACTATAAAGTATAATATTCTGACCTGACCTGACCTGTGATTCCGTCATAATTATAGGCCTACTATTGGGCTCCCGTCACGAACTTTTCAGGGTGTCTACGGTTGTTCATTGATAATCCTCGAAATCACGTCGAAATACTTGTAGGAAGAAGAAAAAAAAAGAGTATCTGATTGGTCTACGACGCTTTTTGGCCTATTCCTGCCGCGAGACGGCGCCAAGTGAACACACTTTTAGTGCCCAGAGGAAAACGTACTGGTAGAAACTCTACCCTGTACGTAATAGTCGTAATTATAGGTTTGAATGCAACATTGTGAATGGTTTCGTTTCAAATAAATTTGGAGAAGAATCGTTACAAATATGCGTTATGATTATAGACCATCTAGAGCTTAAAAAATAAAAATAAAAAAAATAAACGCACGAAGAAACGATAACTGCCAGCACGTTTCTTTTCCATCGCCAGAATCAAACGGAAATTGCGGGATTCCTTGTCACCCATAATTATCATATCAGCGACCGAGGCGCTTTTCATGTCTTCGTGTTTATTCGGTCAAAAGTAGGTCCTGCCGAGATTTGAACTCGGATCGCTGGATTCAAAGTCCAGAGTGCTAACCATTACACCACAGGGCCCGATCTGAAGAAATTTGGCACAAGCAGCGCATTTCTACCAAAATGGCGAAATTGACATTCCTTATGAACTTATTGCTTTGACATGAAGTCAGACCCCGGAGCTGTCGATAAGAATTCATACCAGCTGGTTGTTGTCTGTCAAACCGGCTGGCTAGCGGTGGTGGTGGTGAATCGAATTTTACTCGCTTTTACCTGGGTAGGTTTATAGGTATGTGCGAGACAAAGCTGCTATAGGCCTACTAGTTATAGTGGCTGGCTGAGTAACTGACATGCAGTGACTTAAAATCGTATAACGAGACACATCGGCTTATAAAACGTGAAGTTAACCCCAAAAAGCAAAAACATGGCAGGATCTTATGAAGACTAGAACAGAAACATAACGGTTAAACATAAAATAAACTATACATGTAGTTTGAAATAATAATAATAATAATAATAATAATAATAATAATAATAATAATAATAATAATAATAATAATAATAATAATAATAATAATAAGATTATGTAAATACAAGGCACATAAGACATGTACGTGTAAAAGGTTGAAATTTATAAAGCAAAATGAAATGAAAACATCATTTAAACAATTAGATGATAATAAACATGAAACTAGATCGTGTACCACTGGAGAGTGTCCAGTCAGCTGCGGATATATACTAATTGGCGTGGTTTTGCCAAAATTTGATCATGCCCTCTTGCTCATTAACAGTACATGTATATTGACCGAATTATGTTTAGGGCAAAAATTCATAAACTGGTAGGGCCTACATCGGACTGGTAGTCTGATATGGCCGTCATATACATGTGTTGGCCTACTGGTTCTCAGGGGATCAAAGAACATCATGAATAATAAATATTACGCGCTAATTGCTTCTCTGATGTAGAATACAAGTACATGAGCTGTGCTACTAGATTAATTGGCTGTGTCGAGGCAACCTTTTGACTTCTAACCACATGTCAGGGACACCTATAGCACTGACATGTACTCCGCATAGACATGCTAATACAGTACCTTAATAAAAGGTGGGGTTGTATAAAGCACGCTGGAATTTAAGTCATTTATATAATTTGCCCAGCAATTGAATATTATTATCCAATCAAGCAAGCTAACGTGAGAAATATGAGCTTATAAATCAGGTTCAAGCCTAAGGGTTTGCTGGTTATAAAAAATGCACAAGCTCGCATATACTGTATACAACACGTACTCTCAGATTATTTAATATACATCTAATTGGCAATGTCACAAAAAAGTCAAAGTCAAGTAAACAGCAGCAACTACATAGGAACAACTGCATGTCAACTGTGAAATGCGCCCATTTTCACCATTTCGTTTGTTGCTGAAACATTCTAAATATCAAACGTGACCAATCCTTAGGTTGAAAAGTTCAAATATAGAGTTTTATTGTGCATGTATAGCCGATACTGTCCCGGATGCATATACGATGTAATGTCATTCGGCTGAGAAAAAAAAAAAAAAAAAAAAAAAAAAAAAAAAATCGAGCGAGCGAGCGAGCAAAAGCATGAAAAGGGTCACCATAATTATGTCGGTGAATTGCAGATAACGGGAAATCGAATTCCCGCAGCCGTTTGCGAACAACGTCAACAATAACATTATAAGACCCTTTTTGTCGATGGTTTTGGTAAGGTCATGGTGACGGGGAAAAAAACCCAGAAGAAGGGAGATCGGCGTTGCCAGCGTCGAGAGTGCGTCAATCCGTGAACTAAGGGAACCAATCGTGAGACGGAACCGCATCTCATCGAGGGCCCTGAGCACAGAACACAGCTGAGCACCTATCGCTCTGATTCGAAAGATCCAATTTCGTTCTTACCGCGTTGCACTGGAAGAAAGGAGTATAGAATGATACGTTCGAAACCATGGTAACGGCCAAATAAAGGGAACGCTCGGTCAATTGATGCCGGCGGCGCCCGGTGCAGCAAAGACCAATTCTAACCACCTACTCCCCTCCCCACCCCCTATTATACTTGCTCTTTAGTTACTACATTGTATTACATTTTAATACATGTAGGCCTGCCATGCAGACATGCATTATGGGTAGTTTAGCGGGAAAGGCACCGAGTATAGATAATTATGCTCCAGTTTCAATTCTTTTTTTTTTCGTGTTCACTGCAGTCTGCAACAGAATGGAAGGCCTGTATAGCTAGCTAGCTGTTAGATATAGAGACAATTGTGCTGAAATCAGCTGATATCAGCACTGTTTTAGCTCTCGATTGCTGTTTGTGCGGAATTGAAGTGTATGCATAAGGGAATATATTTATTATTTACTGGAAACCTCCTGCTTCGGGTTATGCATGATACAAATCCAAGGGAATGGGAGGCTGAAGCTAGCTAGAGTTAGTCCAAGACCTCGCTTAATTAGCCTTCGCATCTCTGTACTCTCTAATACCCAGATCCTCAGTCGGCTCTGTGGCATTTGCTTTAGAAAAAACAAAACAAAAACAAACAAAAAAACAATAACAACAACAAACAAACAAACTTCGACCTACGCCCGAACATCGCATAAACTCACACACAATAAACAGGGTGATTCAAAGGTATAATTATTTACAAGTATTAAGTATTTTTCAACCTTGCGTAATGTGTTACAAAAAGGCTCTTTTCTCTGAAACTGCGTTATGTACATGTACATTAAAATAATTTTCATTTATGGTTGCAGAAAATAATTTGATAATTAGGAAGTTACGACACTGCATCGTAACTCGCTTCATTTTTCATTCATGATCTACGCAATCAAGCGCATTCAACTCACTCGATGAGCGACGGTTATCTTACTTTATATCGCTTAAATAACCAATTAATCAATTATAAAGATTTTTTGTAGTTAGATGTCACAAGATATTCATACTATTGTTAACGAATAAGCATTGACGAAACGCTGTGCAAAACTTTGTTTACAATAAACAAAGCATAATATTATATTCGCTGATGATATGTGCATGTAAGGATTAGTTTTGACCTGGCGATGGCGCTATTGTGGACGCATGTCATTGTTTAACGAGCAGACGACGGTGCCAAACCACCAGTCTGTCTCGTAGATCGTGCAACTCATCTTCAGATCTGAAGATGAAATTTAATTACTTCAACGGTCTCCGCTGTTTAACAGTAACAATGATATTATATTTCGATTTAACCACAAGGGCATGTCACACACTCTATAATTCGGTAAAGTTCGGAGCCCGTCGGGTGTTTCCGGGGAATCACTGCTGTAAACGAAGCGCGGGCGCTCCTCATACAGCTGTTGTACGTGCATGTATATGGAGTCACTTCGATATAAAGGCATTGGTTTAGACTGTAGAGGCACATATGCATACGCAACTAAAGACAACACCATGGGTGCATTTCGTTTGCTCTCGTTGGCTCTTGTTCCAATCATTGCCGTAGCATTGACAGCATCACTTGAAAATTCCACGTGGGATGCCTCCACAGCCGGAGAAGTCCAAGCAGAGGAGAAAGTTTATGAAAGATTCAATTTGTACTTGCAAGAATTTGGAAACCTGATCAACACTGGTGGACATCTCTTTGTTGGAACGGCTGCCATTATCTGCAATACCTTAAACATTGTGGTTCTTGGACACCAGAAGACGATATCTCCTTTTGTTTATTTGAAATGGGTTGCAGTTTGTGATCTGCTGACAGGAGTCATGATGACTTGGCAAGGTGTTATGGTCAACCTTGACGCTCTTCGTTTATACCCTGCACTGCGAGTTCTCTCTTATAGATGTCAAGCGATTGTATATTTCATCAGATCCACACTGGCAACAAGCGCAACCTACATAATTTGCGCTCTAGGGGTCGACAGATTAATAGCGGTGTTGCGCCCTATGAAGCGAGCCATCTGGTGCACAAGGAGAAGAGCCCACATCACCAGTGCCATCCTCTGCATCGCGGGCATCATCCCAAACTTCCATCTCCTGTTCCGGGTGACATTAGAGTATTTTCCCGACTCCAAGACCGGACTTCCACTCCCATTCCTGACGTTGACTGAGATCGGGAGGGATAAACAGATATTGACAATCACTCAGTGGTCGAAGTTCCTCTTGAAGCAGATTCTACCGCTCACTGTCATGGTGGTCACAAGTACTTGGACCATCGTGCAGATCCTGAAAAGTCTACGGTTCCGGAAGCAGGTAAACTCACAAAAGAGTGAGAAGAAAATTCAATGCTTTGGGGTCACCATAGGTGTGATTGTACTGTTCATTGTGACCAATGCCCCGCTGGCGTTCTACATCTTTGACACCTCTATCAACGGCCAGGACTTCACGCCCTCTTACTCATTCTCTGTGTTCTTGTTAATCGCCGAATTTATTCCTTGGTCTAACTCATTTCTGAATTTCTTTGTATACATTCTTCTTAATGATACTTTTCGACAAGATGCGATTCGTTTACTTTTATGCAGGAAAAAGGAACGTCATGATTACGTAACATCAACCCAGGTCAGAAGCAGCGTCGTCCACAAGCAAGATACTTGTGGAGATAATTGACATTATGAATTCATAATTAATGTACGCATGCTGTGATTCGGTGGATCTTTTTGTTAGACTACTTCAGAGCAAACATTTCCAAAGAGTGGAAGTATTCTGGTCACGTGCAATTATGTTTAAGCGCCCTTGCCAACCGTAATTCTTGAGTTGCTATATTTAACTTTATAAACTGTTGTAAAATACAGCTTTACGTCTGAGAACTTCTTCTCTTGTCCTTTTGTTGTGCATTGAACACTTTGAACAGTTAATTGGTCACCAGTACCAGGGAAACTTGGGATGAGGATGATGCACAATGTAGTGCTTTCATAGCACTGCATTGTACACACGCACACAGAACATCATGGGTGTCATCGGGTTGCACCGTTGCACAGGTACCTCCTAGTTCCCATGGCGAAGTTGAGGGCGAGTTTGTCACGATACGGATACGGCAAGATGTCAGATGTATGGCTATAGAGGGCCAAATTCACAAGGAAAATAAATACCCAACACTGGTCTAAGCCACATAGGCCTAATATGGATGGCACATGATATGCGAAATATCACGCAGAATTGCAGATACATATTGATAGATAAACCTTACTCCAGACACAGGCAAAAACAATGTGATACACGGTCCATAGAAACTAGGAAACTACTTAACTCCATGCTAAAAAAAAAAAAAAATGAAAAATGAAAAATGAAAAATGAAAAAAATGAAAAAAATGAAAAAGAAGAATAAAAAGCGTAGTGATATGAGAGCAATACTGTAAACAGGTGGCGACAGTTCAGTTGCACATAGAATGATATTGCGGGAAGATTGCCGGCGTTTCATGGAACGAAAAATGAGATCTCTAACTACAGAGCTAAACGAAGGAACATTGAAAATACTGCATACTAGACTGGTGCTTTCATATTTACTCAGTCCAAGTATCATCTCCATGACATCATGATAGGCAATACAAATTTTGTTGATAACAGTCTTCGAATAGTTCCACCATATATGAGCAGTGTGCAAACTGGATCAATAAGTCTTGAATAGAGTACATTTCACATTCAAAGAACACATACGAAATTTCCTGAGCATATAAATGAGTAAAACAGACTTGTTTGTCGAGAGGTTGAGTGTATGA
>KB307921.1:43348-64981 GCA_000328365.1 Capitella teleta
TAACAAGCGATTTTCTAGGACACCTACCATGTTTCTCATCCTGAAACAGTAAAAAGGTCAACCAGAGTGCACCACGCATGCGCTTTCGTTTCGTAAACAACAAAGATATCCTTTTATGGCGAAGATGCTCTGCTCTGATTGGCTGAAATCGATAGCTTCACGAAGGGAACGGAACCAATCAGCCATCAGCCAAACCAAGCCATCAGCTGACGTTTGCCTCCTATACTTGGCAATGGAAGCCATTCTCCCATAGGCGCAATGCTAACCCCGATATTCGGAATGCATTATTTCCTTACGCTTGCATCCAGACATGGTGTTTTTGGCACTGAATGCTATCAATTGGTGCTATGAGTCAATAGAACATCACTTAAAATTTAGTTCCCCATCCCTTTAAGCTAAACTAATTTGATGTAACATTGCTCCACCTAACACACATTTGTTGATGAGCCTACCAAAAAGCATTAATATGTGCAATGTAACCTGGGACACCACTCAACAAAGTGAAATGATTCACATGATCAACGCTTACTGCGCTTAACGCTCTAACAGAAAAACAAAGAAAACAGTACTGTTCATAGCACGATAGGAATCAACTACATCTTTCAAAACATATAGAGTGGGCCAAAAGTAGTCCATCTACTCCATGTTAAAAAAAAAAAAAAAAATCTAAAATGTGCTAAAATGTATCAATTATTCCTATAAATAAATAACTGGTATGGATTGATTGTGTTATCCTGCGCCAATTTATGCAAAAGAAATCAAGTAAAGAGTCAAATTTGAATGAAGGAGGAACATTTAAATGCGAGTGGTGTGTGTGTGTATGATCGCGTAGAGAGCAAAATCAGATGAGCCCCTGAACAAGCATTAAGGAATGTCATCTCTTGTATGGCGCTTCTATACAAACTCTGCTTTGATTTGATTTTATGTGAGATAAACATTAGTGCTACTGTCACAACAATAACACTCTCAAACAAAACAATAGTACGAGAGCGTTGCCTTAATTATGCGTTCAATGAAGCTTATCCATGGTCAGGCCGGGGCCTTGTTTGCTGCCAAAAAGTGGAAATATCGCGGAATGATAAGTGCACTCTATTGTTGAGATAAATCGGCATACATTTTAATGGAATCGGAATAGAAATGATAGGAATAGCAGCATGACATGTTAGACTAACCATACCAAGTACTTATTGCTCTTATCTTTATGTGATTTTTACACTGCGATCTGTTTTGTAACACTTTCTCGGAAATGCGTAGCACCATTGGAAAACAAAGAGATCTTTAACATGGAGTATACTACTTTTGGTGATCTCTGTATATACATTGATGAGTGCCATGCTTATTTTTAAAGTCGAATTGCAGATTATCACAAGTGTGAATATAATCCTCTAGTGAGTCTAGTCTGTTTAGCAGGTCCATCTCAACAACTTTGCTAAGGACACTTGCAAAATCGATCGATTGGTCAGTAGTTATCCTTGGGGTTAATATCCCCAGCTTCGTTTTTCACAATAGGAATCAAGACAACAGAAATCCCTGTCAGGAAGGAAGCCATGAAGGAAGAAAGACAAAATGTACGTGCTCAACAATAACAAAAGTCAAGATTATTTGAATGTTGAATATATTAACTGCTGCCAAAAAATTAATTCAATTATGTGCCTACATTTGGCTGATAAGGAGGGTCCACAGCGGTCGGGATCCGACATGGTATACAAAGAGCTGTAGGCCCTGCAGGGTGGGGCTAGATTACGTTATGATATTATTGCGTTATAACTTATCTGGTTATTGGTGCTCGATCTGGGTCTGCCTAAACACCTAAAACTTTGCAAACCTTGCAAACCACGGGTCACATGACTGTGTTGCACATAAAACCAGCCGTAACCCCGAATTATCCGAATGCACCGTGATTGTACGCGTGACTCAATTTGTTATATGATATTATGTAACAACACAGCCTATCTTGGTTGGATAATCAAGTGCGTTATGATCGACCTGGAACAAAACGAATAATTCCATTTTTGTTTTGCGTCTAATACGGCGTATGATCTCCAGGGGGGGATGGGGGCAGATTTCGAACAATATCAAGCTATTTTGTTTCCAATGTATGGGCTAGAAGTCGAGTCTCAATGATGTCCAACGTGTATTCGAAGGTTTTGTACTTGAACACGCTCGTTGTGTGCTGGTTTTACACACAGCTCGATCTTTGTTGGGTTTTTTTTTCTTTCGTAGTCATAACGGTTTCGACTCTGACCTTCACCTTTCTTCAAAGAAAGACAGCGACACGCACCGGAGCAAAAAATAGAACAGCTGAAATCATTCTTTCTCCGCTTTGAAACTTATGTAAGTGTTCTTGCGAAAACTTGATTTTTTTAGGTGACTATAGTAATATGGAGTATGATTAGTGTGGTTAACTTTGGTCTGTGTAGACCATAGTTGATGTACTTGTAATTTTTGATGTAATTAGGCTAGGCCCTAATCAGGCTAATGCTTGTGATTTTCAAAACTAAATGACTTATGAGTAAATCTGAAATCTCTGATCACCGGGATATAGCAATTAATAGTTATTTGATGCCCTCTGGCATCAATTTGAGTGATGCAGGGATCGGCATTTGTCATAATGCGGCAAAGTTCTGATTTACGCGCTAACCCAATCAATTTTGGACAAATATTTTATTGACGGATATCTCCAATATTTTCCTCATTAAAGCATCAAAGCAATGAAAAATAAATGTGTTTGTAACAATTTGATTGAATTATTATAAATAAGTTGAATGAAGCCCGGAAGAAAGCACTTGTAGTAGTATTGGCATAAAATTTAGCTGCATTCTGTAGCCATAATCTGTGGGGATGATGTCTTGGAACGAGACTACATAAAATTATGTTCCTTCTGGTGATTATGCATCAATGAAAACGGGAAACCATTATGTGAATTATACAATTATTTGACACAAACATTTTCATGTTGATTTGCATGTTTGTGCCAAGTTTTAGTTAAATCAATACATCCAAAGTAGGCCTAACGGAGTAACAGCTCCGTCAACGGGTTTCCCGCAATCCTTTTATGGTATTTTTACATTCTGGTAAAACTTTACATAACATGATGAGTTGGGCTCAATATTATATTTCCCTGAAAGAGCATCATTTATTCCTTTAATGAGATATTTAAGTATCATGTAAGGAATCTATGGCAAATATTATAAAATCTTTAAAATAGAGTGACGTAATTATCCAGAATGGTGCATAAATATATGGATACAGTCAATATTTTGTCACTCTAAAATATCCATTTAGACACATATGTATAGTGACATATATTTAACTCAATTATCAGTAAGGCAATATCTTAAGGCAGCAACAGATGCCTCAAGTATATGTATCTTCCACACAACACAAAAATTTAACAAATGCAAATAATGAATCTAAATGGCTGTGTGGCTTTTTGATTGTGAAAAATGGTTGGGTATTTTTGATGCACCTTACTAGTGCAATTTCTGTGTTAACTTAATTTTTTTTTAATTCCATTTTCATCACAGCAAAGCCAATACACAAGCAGTGTTTTCGATTAAAATTAGCGATCAAATGTTAAGAGAAAGTGTTATGAGAGGCCCACAAATCAAAATTTTGGCACCCGAAATGAGGCTTTGACAGTGATATCAGTAGAAGTGCGCTCAATCAGAAACTAGTTATGCCAGGGAAATGAGCTATGTATGATCTTGTGATCTATCTAACCTCCAAATTTCACGTCTCCAGTACTGCGCGTTCTATGTTAGGCTGAGAAATTTTCAAACAACCTTGTATTATTATATATAAACTTTTACAAGTATCAGGTCATTGTGCAGATCATGACTTGCTTTAATTGCATTGACGTTGTGGTGTTGTACTAATTGCATCAGATCAATACCCAGTAGTACAGCTAGGCTATAACAACTGCATGCATGACACCGATTCCCAGCTAGCTGGCAATCCAGACTGTACAAAGGTCGATGGGCAACATTCAAGTTTGATGCTGCTGTTAGTGCTGTGATGTGTGCTATCCTCATGGCTGTCCAAATGAAGTTGTTAATTGAAGCTCTCAAAGCATTTAATTAGTAATTAATCAGTCTGCTCCTTGGTGTTTGTTTGGATGTGATAAATTAAAAATACTATTGATTTTTATGAACCAGTATATAATTATATATGGTTTTATCAGCCATCTGTAAATCTCTCATCTTATCTTCTTTTGTTTGCGCATTAGAACGATTTCACATGAAGGAATATTTATACATGAACTCATTGACATCACAATAGCGTGCATGCCTCTGTTATTAATTTGGCACGGTGGAGATCTCTGTGACGGCTCTAAGCCTAAGGGATAAGATAACAGTTACAACACCAAATATAATGCCACTTGTTGTAAGCATTGTGATTTGTAGATTTATCCTCTGATTAAAATGAATCAGTTGAATTAATTCCAATATTGTATGTTTACCTTTATTTACCTTTCATCTACGTGTTCTTTAATAGGTGTAAGGTAATTGATCAATACAGTCAATGCTCGTTATTACGAACCTTCAGGGGCCATAAAAATTAGTTTGTAATATCAGGAGTTCTACATATGAGGAGAAAATAAAAATTTCTCCGATCTAGTAAATATGTTATGATTCATGCAGTTGCGAAATGATTCACCATCAGCATACTGGAATAATAGAATCTTCTCTTGCGATCGTAATTCAGCTAATCCAATTGGAATAGAACATAACTGATTAATGATGTAATTAAATATGTTTTCGGACAGAATCAAGTGTTAATTGCTTGAAACTTTTAAGTTCATGAACTTAATGGCGTGAGATCTTGACATTGATCATCTAGAGAGGCAACGTGCGACACCCAGTCGGCCCAGCGGACTGACAGGTGCTTGTGCCGTTGTCTGCTTGTTAGGGAATGCAAAAGAGGAGAATAATGTCGGTCTCAATCGCTTTACCGCAATTGCAATTAAAAATATCAATTTATTTAATGGTTTTGCTTGATCGTTGAAAGATAGAGATCTGGTGGGGATCCAAATACTAGTTCTATATAACCAGAAGTTCTATATATCCGAGTTCGTAATAGCAAGCTTTGATTGTAGAATAAAGATAGGTAAAATTCATTTTTTGAACAGTGCAATAGAGTGCATTTTGGATAACATCACAGTACAAGAAATACAAGTAACAAAATTTTATTAAAATTGAAATAATAAAGCAATCATGTTGCTTGATTATAAACTAGGTTAAAACGAAATGTCTTTAGCTGGGCTTCACAATTGTATTCTCTCTCGTTCTCTCTCTGGAGTTGTGTCTCAGGGATTTAGTCACAGTGAGTGTCAGTGACTCAGTCGCTGAGACTGTCATTGTTAGCACCAAGTATGTGTCAGACTCAGAAAAGTATATATTGATGATCAATTGACCTATTTCTAATGATACCAGTATGCAGACTATGCACCATTACTGTATCCACACATAATTGGAGCTCGATTGAGTGCATCCCATTCATCAGATTCAGATATGAAGTTTATTTTCAACGATTATCAGATGCATCACAGAAATACATGCAGCCGCATTTCATGCTCACTATCCCAGCCCACAAATGACGCATCAGTTTGTCAGACATCTTTTGAGTATGTGGGCTTTGCATGCCTCCATTTCAAGTTTCAACCATTCTCATTATACACACAGTGAAAAATCCACATTGTTTAACCGTTTTTGTTGCTTTCAGGTATGACGTAATATATTATTCTTTGGCTCTCCTCATAATGAGTCACTGTCATTATGGCTGATGAGTTAATTGATTTCAATATGTTTAGCCCTTGAGACATCTGTGCTGTATGCTTCTGACTCATGCCTCTGATCAATGCACTAATCAATGGAATGCAGCTATTATCTATGCAGACGTCTCATACGATAAAACAATGCACTGATAACACCCTTACTTCTTAGGAAGGACTCTTGACTTGGGCGTGATAAGTGTTTGTGAATTTTGTTTAAAATACTCTGGAAATATTAAGGTCTATCTTGGTTATTGATTTCTTGTATTTATTTGGCCCACATTATTGCATTTTGCCTGCTGAGTATAAAAGTCTGCAGCTGTATTTTTCTCTTCATTCAAGTGTGATATAGCTTGTATGAAAGACCAATAATTCAAGATGGATAGTCCTGATATTTCAGCCGGTGTGTACATTTGCTGTGTTGTTACTGGGATTTCTGAATGATGTTATGATATCTCTGCTTTTGTTTCTATAAATGCAGCGGCATGAATAGTCAATCAATTAGTTAGCTTGATTTTTTAGTCCTTTTGTGTACATTGTATTGTGAACAACTGCACTGTTTTGTGTACATGATGTATATATACTGAGTATGCATGTACATACCGGTATGCAATATTGCGTGTGAAATCTATTTCCTATAAAAGGTACAAATTAATTACATAATGGTGTATTTAATAAGTAGCAGTTACACATTGTTGGGGTGTGTGGGGGGGGAAGGGTCACGACTGGAGGAGTTATAATAATTATTCTCTCAGTTTCAGAAGACATCATGCAGGAAGCGAGCAATCTCAAGGACAGAGCGTCCGACTTAATCGAGACCACCATTTCCTCCAAGAAGACGTACCCAGCGCCCTCTATCCCCAAGACGCCTTCACGCACCATCAACCAGATGCTGTCCACACGTTGCGACCACACCTTCAACAACCCAGGCAAAGCTGCCCTGGCGTACATGGTGTGCGGAGTCTTCACTGGCATCACCTTCATCTACAACCAGATCATGACCCGCACTGGGCAGCAGGTCAGTGTCCAATACGCTCCTCCGCCATCTCTAATTAATGTTCCACAGAGCACTGCCTCCCATCGCATGTGGTGCATTAGCTGTGGTGTGGTGAGCCTGGGCATCGTTCTCTTCTGTACCCTTACCTATCAGCTGATCATGGCTCTCAGTTTTGTCCTGCACGGCATGCTCTACTACTCTGCAATGTTAGTGGCTGTCGCTGGCATCGGTCTCGGAGTCTCAGGAATTGTCTTCTTTGACAAGGATGGCCAGAGCACTGCCACTGGGAAAATTGGCGAGAAGGCTTCTGCTGTCTACGATTCCGTGCGACAGAGAAGCACTCATCAGGATTAGAATCTTATTATGTATCGTGTACCAATGGTGACTTATTCTTCTGTGGGTTGTTCATAAGTTTTTCTATCTGCATGTCACAATGAATTTTTTTTTTAATTAAACATCTACGTCCTGAAATGTATTTCCAGTCAGGTTATTTTTTTCTTCTCTCCCTTGTGTAGAGGGTAGTTAGTTAATCTGCAATAATGTAGAGTGCGCTAGTCCCTTTTAATACTGGTCATAATGTAGGAATCCAACCAGATTTATCCATGCATATCATCAATTTTTTCATTTACACTTTACAGAATTCAGAATTATTGTCATTCAATAAATTTACCACATTCCACAGTTGCCTCTCCTTGGCCTCGTATGTTTTTATATCCTTGGCCCGATTTTTGAAGGAAATTTCTTAAGACGACTAATCTTGGCCGCTAACACCTGGCAAACAACCAACAGAATCACTTACAGGCAAAAATTCTGATCGTTGAAAGTTTGTTCTCGATTTGCATAAAATCCCTACCATAATGCACTTTGAAAATTGAAAGCGACGAGGCATTTTCATAATGGATCCATGTCCCTTAGTGTATAGACGTTAAGTCGGTATAAGAACATTGGGTCCTTACTTCGATTAAAGAATCGTTGAGTTGATACATTATTTGTGAGCAAATTGACAGCATGTGCAGAACTTGTCACCTAGCTGTGTTTGAGTGATTAGTGGATACGTGTATACCCAGCACTGATCTGTCAGACACTTTTGGAAAAACTGGGGAAAAAAATCAGTGACTTAGCTGTGCCACAAATTTCAGAAATTTGGATCGTACATTCGTATGAGACGTAATTTCTGGGCACTAGATTCTTGTGGTATATTTCCTTATGCATATCACGTACACCCTATAATTATGGAAAAAGAACTTTACACAAAACAAAACACTTAAATACCATTTATTGCATAAATAGTAATAAATGTATATGGCACTGAAGATGATAATGCTCACTGTACAAAGTTTGTACAAAACACATACAAATGTACAAGCAAAAAGAGAGAATTTAATTTTTCAATTCACTCCAAAAACAAAGAAAAATAACCCACAATTTTCTCGCAAATGCCAGGGAAAACAATCGCAAGAAAATAAACCGGTTAAATTTCTTCGTTTCCCCTTGGACGGATACTGTATCCTGGAGATTCAACTATAATTAGAAGTCTCGTTATACTAGAGCGTTCTCACTCATGGAGACTCAGCTCAAAGGTTTTTCTGGCTCACGTAGAGCAGGAAAAAAACCTCACATCATTTTATCTGAGATCCAGGCCAGTTGCCGTAACTGACTAGCAACACAAAATGATGCTTTGCAGGACGTCAACTGAAACACCGGTCAGCTATTTTCCCGATGGGGAAAACTTCGCGTACTGCAGGTACTCGATTTGAACACCGAGGTAACTTAATCGGGGCGGGTGCCTTACCCAAGGGCAAGTAGAGAGAAATCAACAGGAAATCTTGCAATCTGAGCAACAGATATCGTGGACCATGTCGTCTTTGAAACTCTGGTTCTACTCCCCGATTGTTTATATATATTTTTTCAATATTTTTCTTTTCCATGCGCAAATTATAATACGATTTGGCATCATTTCACGCAGGACGACATAACCCATGTGGATGGGTTGTGCCGATTGAGCTCTAAGCAGTCATTTGCTGAGCAGTATTTTTTGTACATTTGTGATGTGTAACCAAGCATTTGCACAACAGCAAATAAAAAAAAAGCTTACAGAAACATAGATTAGTTATGCTAAGCTGACAATGTTGATAAGATAGAAAAATCCCGATTAAGCAGAGGGAAAACCCCCCCCCAAAAAAAAAAACAAATAAAAAGTTCAAAACCCAGGTTTGATTCGCGTACTGACAAACTCACGCAAGTCAGATGCACAGTTCTCACTTAAATTGGTTAATTGACAATAAATATAAGCCTCATTCTCTTCAAGGGTTCTACCATTATTGCATCATTAATTGTTGTTTAGGGGTGTCGCAATTCCATATTAAAAAATTGCTTTGAATTGAAAATATCCCTGTCGCATCTGAGATCCAACTCAAAGCAAGTTTGTCAGTACAGAAGCTACACGAACCGATAAAAAAGGTACACAAACCCGGAATGTGGTGTTGGCCACAACCAAAGAGTTGCGTTTCTTTTGCACCTAATTATATATCTAATAAGCGGCTTCCCTGGGGCGGTACTCATAAGAAAAATATATAAACAATAAATGCATTTAGGTTCTGCAGTATAAAAACCGGGGGTATTATGTAACTATTAATATTCAATTAGTCTTCACAGCTCCTGCTGGAAGTCCAAACTGCGACTAGCAGGATCAACCTGAGTATTGAAAAAAAATATGCATATCACGCAGACAGTTTGAAGGTCAAATTCTGACCTGCAGACAGGATTGCATCACCGACTTCAGTACTTGGTCTTCAATCAGTGTTACATCGGGAACGGGGTTTCTCCCAATCTAGAAGATGGAATCAAAGTGAAAATCACATATGAAAGATTTGGGATGGATACAAAATTGATGGCATCAATATGGCAATCAAAAGGCTTTATTGACAGATACAATGTACTACATCCGAATTTTCTCAATAATGGCTTATGGTAATAATACACAGTCAAAGCTCGCTATTACAAACTCGGATATAGAGAACTTCCGGTAATATAGAACTTTTTTGGGATCCCGGACAGATCCTTATCTTTTAACTTTGCAGGTTCATCGGATAATACGAACTCCGTATTGTTTGAACTACCGGTTAATACGAATCAAATATCCAGTCCCCTGAGCAGAGATGACTCCTGCTATTAAATACTCGCAATAAGAAAGTTCTACAATATCCGCTCATCAAGCCATTGTTGATTGTTTGTGAATCGATCCCTCGTTCACTTTGCTTCGCTCATCATTTAACTGTCACTTCACACCTATTTGATATCAAAGCAGAAATGCCGCGAATCGCAGGAGCTGCTGATTTCAAAGTACTGTCACCTATGTCTCAAACAAAAAGGCTAAATAATCCATCAAGCAAGCCATTAAAAAAATTGTTATCTCTAATTTCAATTGCGGTGAAACTAAGGAGATCAACATCGCAGAGAATAACGCACGCAGGCTGTGATGCAGGCAAATACCACACTACGAGTAGGCCTACATGTGGCCTACGTTATGCTCATGCCAGCGTGGATCAAAACGGCGGATATACGCTACTATTATACAAGTAGATCAAGGTCAAGAACAGAGATCAGCAGTGGAGCAGTTCGCTTTGACTGTAGAATATTCATGACAAACCAAAAATCTAAATTCTAATATTTTCATGCACAATCAAAGCTTGTAATAACAAACACCTATATAGGGGTCATAACTCATAACTCATAAGATGAATGCCTCAAAATCAAGAAATAGGTTGAACATAGCATCTGTACTCTGGGCTCCTATGGCAGATTGCCCTGCTAGCAGTATTCGTACCTGAACTTTTGAACTAGCTTGCCCTCGCCTTAAGACATGTAAGCTGAACAAGTACATGTGCATGAATTCGCTGACAATAAAATTTGCCGCGATAAAGATCTCCTTCGCCACATTTGCATTTAAAATATTTATTAGGACAACAAAAATTGTGTCACCCGGTAATCATTCTTTAGCCCCTGATTGGCTCACTTTTGTGATTTGTGACAATTTACGGCAGCAGCTCCACTCTGATAATTATTAGATGTGAAATCAGTTTTAATGATAAATGAAGCACAAATTATTAATGAAGACTGCAAAGGATACAAGACATTTAGAAGTGCGTTATGAACTGTTGGAACGCATATTCCACAAACAGTTCATTCTAACCCAAACTTTTATATGTCTGGGTAGACTGAGTTCCTAATACAATGTAACAAGCTTTGACAGTACGCAAGAATTGATTAAAATTACCGGGATTGACAACTGGTTATTTAGCACAGAATTTGAATTTGCCCTTGAACAAAATCCTTTTATCAATTGAAATAAATCCCGCAAAAAGCACATAGTAGTACTGGGATAACTAAATATAGATCCGTCAAGCACATTCACCAAATCGCATTTAGCTCACATAGAAAATCCTAATTTATAGCCGTCTTTATTGACTATGAAATGCCCCAATGAAAATAATCCTTTATGCTCTGATGCACAAATACAGAAGCTCAAATAATCACACTCTTTACTATGGCTAGTTCCCTCAACAGCCTTAAATCTTTGTGCAATAATATTCACATGCCCATGCTCACGCTAACAGCATCAAGCACTGGATGCAGACTGGTTTTAAAGAGGACCTTTTGCTTGGGTACACTACATAGATTGATGTTCAAAATCACAAGTTTACAACTGCTGAATGTTTCTTGATGAGACCCACTTTAATACACGACGCAGATTTCTCACCTCCTGGCGTATTTCCTCAACTGGTTGATGGCAAAGAGATGCATGGATAACCTCTCCGGTTGTCATCTCGAAAAGCAGAGCACCTATGCCCCAGAGATCAGTTGATGGAGTTAATCCTAACCCTCTAAGTACCTAGATGAGGAAAGGAATTGAGAATTCAATTAATGTCTTAAAATAGAACTGACCTCAGGAGGAGCAATATAAGGAGGAACCCTTAATTTTAGCTCGTTCATCACATCTTCATCTTCTACATTAAGTGAATGTAGAGAAATGGCGCAACTGAAATCGGCCAGTTTGAAATCCGAATAATCTCTGCTGCATGCTATGCTTGTAGCTAAAGAGAGAATCTTGTAGAAGCACATGTCACAACATAAAAAGGAGCCACCTACCCAACCAATTCATGTACAGAACTTCACAAGACATCAAGAATTGCTGAACATCGCGAAGTTTTGGCAACCATTCTTGGACAATCTTCTCTGACGACGGTCTTTGTTTGCGGAGCGATGAGTTCAAGTCAACATCAATAGCTGAAATCAAGAGCAAATCCACATATATCAGGCTTTAAAATGCCCACGTGAGCAATTTTTAGCTCTCCTAAAATGTTATAGACAAGCAATTTGCTCAGCTAAACACAATTAATCAAAATTAAGTAACTATTACTAAGTTACCAGTCAGTAACCCTTTTTATGTTTGCTACTTTTCTTTGCATTATATCTCAAATCAGTCATGAATGAAATGTAGATTCAAATCACACTGATTTTTTTGAGGATTTTATGGATATGGAGGTGTTGACATTTGCCTGATCAGGTTGATGACCAGATTCAGATTTAGGATTGGTCAATTTCTCTAACTCCAGAGCCACTGTATGGGCCATACCAGTAATGTGACGTGAAAGAGCATGCTTCTTGGTGCCACTTCCAATACTTCAACTTCTTTTACAATCGTTAATGCTTGCTGCATAAACGATTCGGCAATCTTCAGCACCACTCGGAGGAGACTCAACATGTGACCTCTCGCGAACGTAAACAAGAGAATATCTTAGCCGAGCAACTTTTCGCTCGAGTGAATCAATTTTGCGCGAGTAATTGCTCACATGAAAACGAATAGACTGGTTATATATACATGTAGTACAGTATTACCTTGCCACAACGCTCATAACAGCAAAAAATTCCCTCATATACGCCTATATGATCAAAACCGATGTGCTGTGTTAAGATACAGGGGGGAGGAATTAATAAAAAATGCTACTCATATCAATCAAAGAAATCAAACATTGTACAGAAAAAATACAGTATAAAGAGTTTAAAAAATGCTAAGAAACACTACGAACAGTAAACCAAGCAGGTGTTATGGAGTAATAATCATAATGGTATGGGCCCCGAATTCGTTACACTGACACATTTGTTGTAATGACACAATCGCCTGAAACCATAGATATCGCTGTAACAGGCTTTTATTGTACATATAATATATTATGCAGTTAAGAAATCCCCCCTCGTGATGAAAATATTTCCAGTGTCCTTGAATACAGTAAAACAATACAAGTTGCTTACATCGTGAATAAGTAATTCATTATTCAAGCCTAGGGAAAAACTCAAGTTACACCAAAGCCAACATCATAGTGATGCACTTTCAAAGCACACAATTATACAGTTATGGTTAACAATAATTACATCGCTCATCAAGTGATTACCATTAATTATACAGGGTTCGAATTCTCGTTATTTTTTCAAACAAAGGATCTGAGTGACTCACATAACTCCCAACGTGAGCATATAACATAATATTCCGGCTGAAATAGCAGCCACAGATGCGACACGACATGACACGATGACGGCCTCTCCGAGATGGCTCTCAAAACAGTCACGGTTTCACGGTGCCATGTATTGGAATTAAAATCCGGAATCTGAGGAAAGAAAGAAAAAAGAGCCAGGCAGAAGACAATACTACATTTCATCTACCTTTCTCAGGTAGCAAAACTGGGGGGGTAATCTGGTGGCCAGGGCAAGACCCCGGTTGTAGAATGCACCCTCCAGATTACGTACTGTGTAATCAGGACCTTCAAGAGGACGTCGTGATCCACTTTGCGGTCGATCAAACTAAGAAAGAAAGGAGACATAATTAACAACAGAGATTGCAAATTCATTGACAGCTCATACCCGAAAGAACTCATCTGCCTGAGAAGGGCTTTTCGTAATTCCTGGAATACATTTCCTACAGCGCTCCAATTCATCCTGCAACCACTGCGCAATATCCTCCGAACACACACTCGACTCCCGACTCCTGCGAAACATAAATCCTATGAGTGACGACCACAGTGAGATTCAACTCACAAGTGCACGGCAAAGAATGAGCAGAACGGCATACTGCAAAGTGGCTCACTGCAGTCCTCCTCGTAGTGGGCATGAATTGACCTTATCAATTCGACAGCCTTCTCCGAGTCATTCACTTTTCCTTGGCGGAGAACCTCATTGATGTACTGATAGAGAATGCGTCCCTATGAATCAAGAACGACAGAAATACAATCAGAAGCACACATAGCACTAACTCACCTTACTACACTCATCATTCGTACATCGATCACCGTGTTGGCATTGGCTACATGCTTGTAATAAAAACCTGGACGTTTCTATGCTAGTCTGAAACATATGATATTTGAGATTTTCCAATACAAAAAACAAAATTATTTGAAATAACAGACCTCCTCGAGAAGAACGTCTTCTTCACAAGCCAAACCAGCCGTAACTATTTCGGAATAAGAAAAATTGGTAAAAAAATGTTATCATAAAATGAAATTGTAACAACGCTAGCAGGTTGGCATGAGTGATCTTTATTCCTTGAAATTGATGCTCTTAAAAATGAGAAACATATATGAGAAGTGGAAATAAAAACGAAAAAACCCTTACCAAATACTGCCCTCTCTCAAGCGAGCGTTGCGAACACAAATGAGGTAGAGAGGGCAGCATCGGCTATATAAGCGAGGGGTGAGCGGTCAAGCGTGAACGCATCTCCAATCAGCAGTTATTAGCTAGATACGCCCCGCCCACCCCATTCATCGGGAGGAGCCGATACACTCCCCCCACAAACGCCAGTGTTAATCACTTCACTGTACAAAACATGCAAGCAGACAAAATATATACAATAAATTATGTCGCAACGTCTCTCGGTGGCTAGCTCAGGGCTCGCTGCGTCGCTGCTCCTCTGGGGTGAGCTACTTCCCAGGGCTGCTTAGATCTTCTGTCGCTGCCTCAAGCAGGCAGAGCTGCGTGGAGGGACGGGTCAGGGTGCTGCTTGCCGTCTTCACTGTCGCGCTGCGGCAACGGCATCGCGCCCAAGTTTCGCGTGCTGTATGACGCCGAGGGGCCATCGTCCGGAGGGGCCTGTTGGTCAGCGACCAAGACGACGTCTCCTGGTCTTAGGTTGCGTCGCGGACGCTGCCACTTCTGTCTGGTGATGAGCATCGGCACGTAATCTTTTAGCCAACGCCGCCAGAATACCCCACTGAGATATTGCGCCTGTTTCCACCACCGCTTTTCGTACGCCTGGCTTGTGTCAAACAGCCCGAGGGGAAAGGAAGATCCGCGGAGCAAGAGTAGCTTCGATGGCGTCAGGACCTCCGGATCTCGAGCGTCATTGCTGACATGGGTCAGCGGTCGGTCGTTCTTAGAGGGAGCTGATTTTTCGCTGTTAATGGCGTCACTGATGTCAGTCTTCCACATGAGTTCCAGGTTGTTCTGCACCGTGGTGTCTGCCACATGGAGGAAGTTGACATCGGCTTGGTCGCGTTCTGTCGGGCGTGAGGATGGTCCACGCACCACCCATCCGAGTAGTGTGCGCTCTGCGTATGGCTCGCCTGCTTTCCCGGATGAGCGAATCTCTAGCAGAGTGAGGGCTTCAGAGCCGGCGCCGATCAGAAGACCGATAGGGACCTTGCCTGGATTCTGAAGGGGGAGGTCTTTTAGATGCGGAAAATGCGCAACATCTCTTGGGTCTGCAGCGCGTGAAGGAGATAGAGCCAATGACGGTACCTTCTCCACTGACGCCGATGACGACACTGAGAGATTGACCTCGGTTCCACATCTCTCCTCATTTGCTGCGGTGAGAGTGGAAATTCTGAAGTTCAGAGGCTTGCCTCTCAAGTTTAGTTTCTTGCTTGATGATCCATTGTCCAGCAGGGCGCAGGTCTGCACTACACTGCCATTAGCCCCATGCAAGGTGACGGGAATGACGCCGAGGTAGACGCCAGACTGCTTCTCTGACACAGCACTGACCAGAGCTGCTTTGGTTTGCAAAGCGCTATCAGTCGACGTCGACCATCTGTGCAGGATCTGATGATGCCTCGAGTCGCATCCGTCGACGGGACAGCGCGAGGCGCCGCACACCTGGGCCACGTGTCCAGAGCGCAGACAGTTGCAGCAGCGGTTACTGCTTCGGGCGAGGGAGCGTCGGTCTTCCAGATTCAGTCGAGCGAATCATTGGCAAGCGTCCAAGTTGACGCATGTGCCCCCACAGGCCGGGCAGTGATAAGGACCGGTAATTGAGGATTGGTTCTGTGTGCTGACCGTTGCTAGTGTCGTCACTTGGTCAACATACTGTTTGGGCTTCGGCTTCGGTCCTTTGTCGTCATCAGTCCAACGATCTCTTTGAAGGTCTCTCCCAAACAGCGATGCAGCGGCGGCTTCCCGTTCCTTAACAAAGCGCGTTAAGTCTTCCAGTGAAGCAACGCGACCACTCTCTGAGATGCGATGAGCGATATCGACCCACTGATTTCGCATAGAGTACGGGAGACGGCGCACCACACGTCTCAGAGTATCAACACTGTCCACTTGAACCTTGAATCCCAACTGACCGAGGTTCAGTGTACACTTGGTCAGCTCAAAGCATAGATCGCGCAGTCCCTTGTGATCTGATGCCTTGATGCTTGGTCCATCCAGGCGGTTCACAAATTCTTCAGCGACGAGCCATGGCCGTCCAAAATGAGTCAAGAGAAGCTCTCTGGCCTTGAGATATCCTTGTGAGGGATCCATCACCACACAGTCTTCGATACATTTCTTGGCGTCTCCACGGCAATGCTGAATCAGGTAGCTCAATTTGGCACTATTGCTAAGCTTTGCGTGTCCAACAGAAGAGTCAAAATGATGTATGAAGCGGGGGTAGTCACTTGGCTGTCCATCAAAGGTAAGCAGCTCGGGTTTCGGCAAACGGCTCTGTCTTTCCATCGCCTCCACTATGCACTTGCCGAGGCCGCCCCCCTCCTCAGTGTAAAGGGGCACCGAGGAACGGAAGGGGCCGGGCACATGTCCATACTGTCCGCGCAAACGTGCCTCCTCCTCTTCCTCCTCTATCGCCTCTGCTTCTTCCTCCAGCTCAGCTATCCTCCTCAGGCGAGCCAGTTCGTCCAAATCCCACTGACGCTCCCGTACGTTCATCTCACATTCCCTTTCGCGTGCTTTTGCCGCCATCTCCCTCTCCACGTTAGCTAGTCCTTCCTCTCGGCGTATCCCATTTCGCGCGGAGCTGCTGGCCGTTGAGCGTCGGCTGCACGTGCTGCCTCCTGAAGACACTGGCCATGGCCGCTCCTCGTACTGCTGCGGCGACTGCATCGACAACAGTGGGCATCGATGAGGAGTTTCTTCTCGCACCGACGAAGTACTCGATTCCGGCTGCTTCTCGTGCTGCTGCTGATGCATGGCCTGCTGTGCCGTCTCTTCTTGCACTGATGAGGACGTGACGTCGTCGAGCCACTGCCGAATGCGGTTGTCCGCCGCAGGTGACCGTGATGTGGCGATCCTTCGTGAGAGAGTTAACATCGTGGGTCTCATTTGAGCATTGTAACAACGCTAGCAGGTTGGCGTGAGTGATCTTTATTCCTTGAAATTGATGCTCTTAAAAATGAGAAACATATATGAGAAGTGGAAATAAAAACGAAAAAACCCTTACCAAATACTGCCCTCTCTCAAGCGAGCGTTGCGAACACAAATGAGGTAGAGAGGGCAGCATCGGCTATATAAGCGAGGGGTGAGCAGTCAAGCGTGAACGCATCTCCAATCAGCAGTTATTAGCTAGATACGCCCCGCCCACCCCATTCATCAGGAGGAGCCGATACAGAAATAAAACGAGCGAACAAACCTTGCAGGTTCGAAGGCGCTTCAGACTCAGACTCCAGATGCAGTTCCTCATACCTCTGACAATAATCATGGACATCAGTCAGAGACACATCTTTATGAAGGATGAGTCGCATTAGCATCTCTTTCCTCAGAGAAACGAAATCGGGTAGGCTACAGCTCAGCTGGCCATCACGTTCACGATATGAAGCCAGCGGCACACCCGGCTGAAGGCCATCCGTCACACGGATGCTGGGAGGTGCAGGAGGCTCCAGAGCAATCCGCTCATCACTCAATTCCTCCTCATCAAGCTGACCCCTTTCTAGGTCAGATACTACATCTGATGGCAGTTCCACGCGCCTTATACTGCCAGCCCTGTCTGCTGCCATGACGCTCGCTCCATTCACCTGTTGACTGAATACGCTAAAGAGCATCCGAGGGAAGGACCCCACGCCCAGTCTGTGGGGCTGGCTCAGAGGCAACAATGCTGCCGGCACAGGAGATAGCTGCTCACAGACCAAGGAGTCGACTTCCTCACTCATTCTGCATGACCTGAAGAAATGAAAATAATAATCAGAGTACTTCCTCATTCCACACCAAAATACCAAATGATAACAAAAATACAGTTCCACCCAATCCACAAAGCTAAGTTGAAGATATTATATTACTTATAAGGAAGCATGCATGCATAATTAACATCAATTAATTATATTCAGCGATATATAAACTTGTAATTTACGTATGTAGTGAGTTATTAAGATGCGGTGACCGCACTACTTTATTAATAGACAACGACATCAGAGAATTAACTACATAAAAGACAAGAGTGGAAGTCCCCATCAACATTGAAGGCAAGACAAACGACAAACAAACAAGGCATATTTGCAAGTCTGTTGAAGCACGAAATTATGTACTCAATTTGTTAACATTGACAGGGAAATTTATTTCTCTCTTGAGTCGTTGAAGCATCCGTATTGTGCATATGAAATGACCCGAGCCAACAGGCAATCAGGCAAACTGACCAGCACCCATCTAAATACATGTATCTATCAAATCAGGAATAACAAATACTGGCCAATTAAAAAGATCAAATTGATCATTGGAAATCTGACATTGAAAATCGAACTTTTTATTAGGAGAGCTACAAGTAGGTCATTTTAATTAAGCTGAGGCCTAATTAGACTAAGACGAACTAAAAGGTAAAGTAAAAACATAATTTCTTAAATTTTTATACCAACATTGGTATATTTATCCCACTGCTAACTAATATAAGTCTCAACATAAATCAGACCGATGTCTAAGTGGGATCAATCAAGATGATCAATATTCATATCGATTACATGCATAAATACGTTAAATAGACAAAATATTATCCAATAACAAGAACAATATTTCAAGAGTTGAAGATGATCAGAAATTCTAAATTTCTCGTCATCCCTGTCAGTAGTGATTATAACAAAGGAAAGGAAAGGAAATTGCTGTCTTATGGCACACCAACACTATAGCGAATGTTATACGGTGCTAAACACGTTTGGATCAAATTTGTGATAACATCAAAGATCAACGTCACAAATACGTAGCATCGGTAGACTCATAAGCAGAAGATAACACAAGGGTGTCAAGATGCATGGTCTAATAAGAAGATATCGTGATAAGACAAAGAAATCTGGTTACATGTATTCTTAGAAATCAATTATAACAGTGCACATGGACGGATGTGATCAGAGCGACACACACATCATCTAGAGTGTTTTGTGGAGTTGTCTTGGCATACAAAATCAATACATATTAATTGAATAAAGTATGACCTTATTCACGAATAATATGCTTACACTTTAAACCACTTGATTGAATGTTAAACTATCCAACTCCGCACAACGGAACAGAGAATTTATGTCTTGTGGGTTGATGAGAGACGACCAGCAGGGTATATAACCACAGAGACATCGGTCCAAAACATTACATGGTTATCGATACGGCAAGCATTGCATTGTGTATAACCATGCATATGTTCATAAATTACCAGTCGACTGAACCCCTTTTCCAAATTTCCCAGAAACATGTGTCACATAACCTCAGAACAATCCAGAAGAAGGTGAATTGCGCAATGATATGCATGTATTTCGTATAGTTCTTCTACAATATTCTGTGTTAAGTGTGTTATACCGGTACGTTGATATATGCGTAAAAATACATTTAACCCGCCCCCGCGTTGTAGAGACACGCCCTACACCCTCTCTAACCCTGACATCCTCCAACCTTCTATCCAGCAAGACATCACGATTCATGCATAAACTAGATCCTCAGTTCTGACAACCCATAGCAAGTAAATACTACGTTAGCTCCCCAAGCCGTAGCGTAGTGGTGTGTGGGAACTACTCCGCTACCCTTGGGGAGCTAATACTACGTATATCAATGACGATGGACTGAGCCTTTTTTCTTTTGTACTCAATCGAAGACGCCTGTTTTAATATTGAAGGCGAGGTGATACATCCGGATATCACGAATCAAGCATCGTGAAAGTACACCAGTAAGCCGAGAGTAGCTCGTACTATTATACTATATAACATGATGGGGTTTTACGGCTCCACCCAAACCATTCGGATGATACGGGCGCCAGAACAGAAGGCCCGGGACCGGGGTTTCCCCCTACTCTTATAGATAATTCCCAAGGGTTCTTTATCCTGCATACCACCATAGACAGTAGTACACAACGCCCGGCCTTGTTACGTAGTTGGGCAGCGCACTGCACAGTCACGGAAGAATTATAATTATAACGGATTACAATTACAATTCACAATCATAACACCAGTGGCCTGCCTGATTGGCTCTCGAACCCTGGACCTCAAACCCCACGGTCGGCATAGGATTGCAGTCAGCCGGTCAAACCGACTGAGCCATTCGGTGCCCCCTCCCGTACTATATAGGGCACCATGCAGGGAACAACATGTTGGTGCATGTCATAGTGACGTCACGATACACGCACGTCAGATGACATCACAAGCATGCACATTCACAATTGAGATATTCACTTTGCTTTATTGAGATAATTTAATATTTGAATTCATTTGAGAGAAATACACTGTTCATACACCATCATTTATAATTCCTGAACATTACCGTTGTATTTGGCCGACATATTTGTAAGTGAATACCTTTATTAACAATTTTATATTCAGGCAAACCTCAATAAACCTTCATCATCAGCAATATTGCGTTTACTTTCCGGCAACAACACTCCGAGCAAATACTTAGAGCAAAACAGGAAGTTGTTTATGTGAATGAGAAAGCATTCTAGAGTCAACAGCTAACACTCACAAAGGCAGCTGTGCAACGAGGGGAGCATTGGGTCTGTCAATGCCAGTGCATGTAAATGTATCTATATATTCATTGAATATTCGAGAAAGACGATAATATGGTCCAGTCGCCACGCAAATAGAACGAGAAATTTTATTCTTTTGGGCCCTGATTGAAGAACAGCCATACTTTACTGTTGTATACAATTGATCTATTCAATCCCAAGTCAACTTGGCCCTTGGCTCATATTAAATGTATTAATAGTACTAATGGCATGCAGATTTGCACCACCATTGTACATGTCATGCGTGAGAACTTTGCTTGTAGTGAGTAAAAAAAACAAAACAAAAAAAACAGCATTTAATTGATGTCAAGTGGATTTTGGCATTACCCCTTTGGTCCGGATGATCAAAACATCTCAAAAGAACTCTCTCGATATGCCCTTTCTCCCAAACCAAGATCAGTCTTATTGTCTAATTTTATGCAATCATATATACATTCTCCCCTGCCGTGTTCTCGCCACAGTTCCACCGTTGTATCCAAATTTCTAACACTGTATGCAAATATCAAAATTTTTCATTTTGTTAAAGAACACAAGAGGATTGAAGAAGAGCAAGCGTGGATCGGAATAAAAATAAAAAATAAAAATAAAAAATAAAACATAAAAAAATAAACTGAACAGATAATTTCAATTGTATGGTTC
>KB307921.1:79675-114637 GCA_000328365.1 Capitella teleta
CACCAAGTTTATTTATCCATATGAAATTAATTTATTTTAATTTACTGGACATGATCTTTTATCTTCAGTCCTCATCTTCTGACATCACAGGGGCAGGGCGGTGGAAGGAAGCATCCTCCTCCAAATCCTGAAAGACAAAACAAGTAGTCACTAAATGACCAGATCATTAACAGAGTTCAGAAGACTCACTTTTTCCTTTCTTGGCTGAATGTGCTGAGGGCACCTGCATGTCCACCTTGAGCTCTCGGGGCAAAGATCCAGACCCTGTAAAACAATCACAAAATTAACAGAACCAGTTTAGAGGCATGAAGACTTACTAATGGTTTGCACAGGAGGTATCAGCAGGTCAGCCTCAGCCTAGCTCCTCCTCCTCCTCCTCAACTGAAAAAAACAAAAAACAAAAAAAAAACAAAAAAACAATTGAGTTGAAGCAAAAGCCAACTTTATAGGAGACCATACCGTCAGTGTCATAATCTTTAAAGTAGACAGGTGGAGTACACCGCCTCTTTCCATGTTCTTGTTCCGATTCGAACGATGAGAGTTGCTGTGCCTTATTGCAAGGCGACCGGCCCGCTTCAAGTCGCCTGCCGTACAAGAAAAGAACGAACACATAATTAAAGCTTAGCGTTGAAACATGAAATCTAGGCTGTCGTACTTGTCCTGGTCCGTTGAAATTCCCTTATTGACAGGAGGGACCAGTCATCTCCTGGGTCGGCCTGCGTTCTGATTCCCTTCTCGACTTCACTGGCTCTTGGAAGAAAAAAAAATATATATATATATAAAAAATTATAATACATTTTATTTTTGTATCACGTAAAATTTAAAAAAAAAGTGTTCTAAAACGCAAACGTGTCAAATGGTGTATCCACAACGTGTAGTAAATGAAAATAAAATGGAATAATAAATAAAACATAGTAAATTCAATGCTTTAAGAACAGGCTTTGTTAAAGTTTCTCTCGCCGTTCGTTCTCCTTCTGAACATCGCTTATCTAAGCGACTAATTAAATTAAAAGTAAGCCAGCCATGCAAACATAAAAGGAATCGACACAGCGACGATACCCGCATTTCATCCCTTTGTTTAATTAACTTCTTTAATGTTGAATAAGCAGAGGGGCGCTCTTTGATGTGTAATTGACTTGACTTGAAAGAAGTCGCCAACAATTGATGTTTCGTGTCTTATGTTTGTTTACACTACGACATTTTAAAGGGCGGATTTTGAAATTAATAATGATACAGAGTAGATTTGTTCCTGAGAATCGTGGTCGGAGGCGGATTACATGACACAATTAACATTACAAACGATTCGTCCCTGGGATGACGACTGAACTATCACAACTAAACTTATGTTTAGCGCATCCGATTAGGCCTTTTCATTGTGTAATCGATTGCGTAATGTCGATCAAAGCAGCCGCAAAGTTCAAAGCGATCTTATCTGTGCGATTTTTGGTTGCCAAAAGATTAAACAGCGTTTTCGAGGCTTTGATAATTTATCCGAGTAAAGCTAGAGTAAAACAAGGCGTTATTGTAGTCGATGACAGAAAGCATTGGCCTCAGATGTTGAATAGACAGGAAACGTTAATGACCAATCAAAATAACACTGATAAATAAAATATTACGTGCAATATGTAAGAAGAACGTAACTGGACAAATTGTGACGCCGCATGGCGAAATGAGTCGCTTGTCACAACAAATTGTCAACTTATCGGTTTCATGTAGGCAAAGTTAATTACAGCCATTAGTCGATGATTAGACTAGTATCAGTGGGAGTGACGAACAGTCAGTAAATTTAAAGCCGAGAATAAAAGAGTAAATCCGAAAGGCGCTCCGTTGCCATGGTGACGCATCAGGAATCATATTTCATGTAATAGCATTTGCGATAAACGACACATTTCAGTGTGCGGCGTCACAATTATAAGCTTATAGGCGAAAAAATTCTCAAAAAAATATGAGATAGAGATTCATGTTATTAAATTTCTAAATGGCGAAATTCAAATTTCCTCTCACAATATTTGTAAAATATGAGGTCATTGTTTCTCACCTTGATAGTAAATGAAGAGAGCTGCTACTTTGATGAAAGATCGAGACGTCGATGGTTGACTTTACCAAGAGGCTGAGTTGTGGTAACTTTGGAAATGGCGATGTAATCGTGTAGACGTTCGTTAGCTTTGAAAGCGAGAGGGGAACTAATGAGTGGAGAAGCCGGGGATTATTTTTATATATCGTCATTACGACCGTTAATAGCCTGCTCGACAGATCTCTGCTTCAGCTTGACTCCGCCCTAAGTATGCCAAGTGCGCTCGAGCGTGCAAGCGAGCTTGAAGCAGGGAGGCGGAGCATAGCTCCAAGCCCTTTAATCTTCTGCTCGTGTTTGTTAAAGTACTGAAATATTTCGCCTTTCACGTCACCTCCACGTATTTACACTTAACGCTTAAAGCGCGATAGCTCCTGCCTGCTGGTCAATGCGGGCCACGTCAGGCTCACGTCGCCTGCAGGTGACCATGAGAGCGCGCAGATCAAGTACTCGCGCCACGTTAGCCTAATGTTACCTGCAGGTGACCAAAATTTACACCTACTGGTAACGTTAGGGGAATGTTCCGTGTTTGCTGGGTAGAACCTTTTCTACAATACACGCCACAGTATATCATACAATATAATGCATTATCTTCAAGTGAATGTAATACACAATCTTCTACGATCTAATGTCTTGACTGGGTTATACCAGCGACAGAATTCTCTGTGAATTAGTGGGGTTCCTGAGGAGAACAATGAGGACACCTTCCAACGCTCCCTTAGTGTGATTAATGATACCATGAAGGTTGAGCCTCCCATTCAAGAACATGATATTGACCGTTTACATCGCGTCGGAACATCTTTGTGAATGGAGACCTTACCTGTGAGCGCTCTAAGCTCCTGTACCAATCCCGAATGACAATAAGCCACAAAATAAAATCAAAGACTGCTGGATGTACCCATGATGTGCAAATAGTGATTAAGGACGTTAATGGTAAAATCTACTCTGGAAGAACCCTACGCAACTGCCAAAACCTCCCGAATTCCTTTCCATGACTCTTTTTCACAATTTTCAAATTCGATTTTTGTTTGTATTATTAATTTTTTTTTTTTTCCAGGTTGAAATTATTCTGTCCTTGTATATTATTCATTCTGGTAATTATTACATATATTCTAAATAGTATTTTTCTAAAAATTAATGTACTTTTTTCTTTATATTTTGTAAAAAATTATAATTGTCCCGACAATCCTTCAAATAATTTTTGGAGTCTCATCAAGTGTAATTCTTTCCGGAAATTGCCAAACTCAGCCCAAAGCCACTTCACTCAGTCTCCCTTTGTCTCTTGTCCAAAACAAACCCGGATTGTATTCAACATTCAATAATGACAGAGGATTTCACTATTGTTCCAAGATTGAGCTGACCCAAAACAAATCACAGCTGTAGGCCTACTGAAACGGGCATTATGCAAAGGAAGGGTCAGGGATGCTAGAGGGGGAGATGATGGATGATCAAGTGCAAATAGTCGCACCTCAATTCTTAATGATTATCATAAATGTAAACAATATATTTTATAAGATTCTCATGGCGGCGTATATGAACAATCTTACAATGGTGGCGCATTAGCTGACATTCTACAGCGAGACCCACGGGTCCCATGGAGTGATGGACCTCACACAATTTATCTGTGCTAGCAACGCATGTACACAGAAGCTAGCAGTTTTGCCACGGCTGGCTAACAGCTTGATCAGACCTCAGTCCATGACATGATGACGGCTAGCTGCATTCTGTAGCCATAATTTGTGGGGATGATGATCCTTATTGCAACAAGAGTCTTGGAACGAGATTAGATGGCGGCTCACGGCGGCGGCTTCGTGGTCTACACACTTACAGTAGGGACATCTTTACCCTGTTTACGATCTTACAAGTAAACGGCGATGTAGCACAGATTCTCGGGCGAGGTCTGTATACCTCAGTCATTGGGCTCGCTCAGTCGCTGTAGTATGTCAGCTAACGGCGATGATACACAACACATTCAATCCGGATTGGAGAGAAGCGGACAATCATATGACTCGCATCAAGCAACATCAGCCTCTTCTCACCTTATTCTTATCTCTCTTTCCAGAATTCCTCTCTTGTCACTGTGTTGGTTTTAGTTTCGCTTTGACACCTGTCACCACTTCCGACCTGGAAGTCGAACAAATCATCCGCATGCAACGGTCCGACGAAACAGCGAAATAGAGCAAAAAGAGCTTCGATTATCGCCCATTGCATGGTGTGATCGTGTATATCTGTAGAGACGTTTTTAGTACTTCAAATGCATCGAACTAATAATCTGAATTATTGAATATATCATTTTATACCATAAAATGACTAATCAAGTAATTTTCGAAAGCAAATGTATTTTTTACGAGATACTTACGTCAGCCATTATAGTATACCAAACGCGGATCTGCAAATCCTTTCATCATACGTTATGACTCTTGAAATTGATGGAAATGCGCTATGATGTTTCGGTTATTTATCCCGGGGTTTCGTTCACCGTCATCTGACAGTTTGATCTCAATCCTCAGTCGATTAAAATTTTAATAGTAACTTCTATACGTGTATCATTAAACATTCCTTTACCGAATCTCCTCCCATTAACCTTACTAGGGTAAGTTTGTGGTATCGCCGTATAAGTAAAATTCGTCAAGTACGTTGGGCCAAAGCAACTGCTTTCGGGAAGTATATTAAATCATAGGGCAATCATAATCATAACACATAATCATGATACAACATCTCCCTCCTCAGCTCAACACTTGGAGCTAACAGTTGTGAATTAGTCTTTGTACCGGTTTGACGATCCTTCCGGAGCTGGTAGTATTGGGCACAGTGCTAGCTTCAGTTTGCTGCGGTGGGGTGGGTACAAGGGCAGATCTGTTATGGCGTATAATAGTTCCTCCGTCTTCCTCGACGAACACAGAACGCGCGTTGTGGCTGTGTTGAGTAACTAGACCGTATTTGTTCCTGTCCACTACGAACACTTCAGTGCCAATTTCGATTCTGGGCTGCTCCTTCACCCTATGTCGTTGGTTGAATGAAGTGCTCTGCTTCTGTTTGGCCGCTGTCTCTTTCTTCCGCACAGCGTTCTGGTCTACTGCACACGGCTGCAGTGTCTTCAGAAGCACTGGGATGACAGTGTTCAGTCATCTGCCCATGAGGAGCTCCGCTGGTGACTTTCCATTGAGTAGTGGGGCTGAGCGTAGGGACATCAGGGCAAGATATGAGTCTCCATTCTTTTTCAGGCAATCTTTGATTGTCTTAACTGCTTGTTCAGCTTCACCATTTGCAGATGGAAAGTGGAGTGATAAAGTTGAGTGTGTGAAATTGTATCCTTTGACGAATTCCTTGAACTCATGAGACGCATACTGTGGACCATTGTCGGACATGAGCAGTTCCGGAATGCCGTGAACAGCAAAAATAGACTTCAACGCGTCAATTGTTGCTTTTGTGGTCTGAGTATGCAAGGGTCGTATTTCAATCTAGCGACTGAAGTAATCAACCACTAGGATGTAGGTCTTGCTGTCGTACTGAAACAGATCTGACGCAACACGTTGCCGCGGCCTGGCAGGGAACTGTGAAGGTAAGAGTGGATCTTTCAGAGTGGGTAGCACTTTAACGCAGATGTGACAGTTTTTTACTGTGTCTACGATAATCTTGCTCAGTGATAGCCACCATACTGACTGGCGGGCAAGAGCTCTGCATTTGGTGATCCCAATATGTCTAGTCGGAGAGGACGAGAAATGACTAGGCGGTCATCAAACAACAGTAGTCCCTCGATGACAGTGAAATGCTCACACTGACTCCAGTACTGTTGGAGAACCAAAGACTGGAACAAAAAACTTGGCCATCCTTCTCGACAGTACTTTATATATCATTTTATTCACAAGCTCATGTTTGTACATTTTGACGTTTCTTCGTCTGCCTTTTGAGCTTATCTGATGCTCTTGATTCGCTGATCAGAAGCAGGTAAGTGTTCTACAGTGGATGATGCAAAATCTTCAACTTCATCAATGAAGACTTCATCAGCATTTGCGGGCTTGTCCACTGGGGGCGCTTGATAGTGCATCAGCGGTGCAGTTAGTTTTTACACTGATGTGCTTGACTGAGGGGTTGAATCTCATCATTCGGAGATGGAGTCTCAAAATGCGTGGCGGCATCTTTGAGAGGTTTGTGGAAGAAAGCAGAGGAACCAACGGTCGGTGGTCTGTCTCCAGAGTGGAGTTGAGCCCTAAGACATACTCTGCAAAGCGTTCACACGCCCAGCATGCTGCAAGTGCTTCTTTTTCTATTACAGCATACCATGATTTCGCAGATGAGAGACTACGTGAAGCGAAGCAGATTGACTTTCTCTCGTTGTTCTCTTGGAGTTGATACATGACAGCGCCAATCCCATATGCAGATGCATCGGCTGCGATTACGGTTAGTCGTTTGAGGTCATAGCGTGCCAGACTCTGTGGAGAAGAAAAAATGCTTTTAATGTTATCAAAAACAGTCTGCTGGGGATGATCCCAGCACCAAGCTGTATCCTTGTTCAGCAACTGACGAAAAAGTTGTGTCTTGTGAGCCAGCTGGGGAATGAACTTCTGAAGTTGGTTCACAATGCCGAGGAAGCGCTGAATGTCATTCACAAACTGTGGCGTTGGAAATTGCACAACAGCATTGGTCTTGTCAGGATCAGCTCTAAGGCCTTGGGTGTCAATGATGTGACCCATAAATTTCATTTAAGTCTTGCTGAATTCACATTTGTTGTTCAGCGTAATGTTAGCGTCTTTCAATCGCCCAAAGACTTCTCTCACTTGTTTATCATGGCCTTCCTGCTTGGATGCATGGATCAGGATATCGTCCATGTGACAGATGACACCTGGGATGCCTTCTAGAATGGTCAACATTGTGCGCTGGAAGATTTCAGGGGCAGAAGAAATGCCAAAGAGCAACCGATTGAAGAAAAATCTTCTGAGCGGTGTGATAAATGTCATGAGTAGCTTAGAGGATGAGTCTAGTGAAATTTGCCAGAATCCATTGTTGGCGTCTAGTTTGGTGAAGAATTGATTTCCTGCTAGCTGAGATAAGCTGTCATCCACAGCTGAAATATGGTGGATCTCTCTTTTAACAGCTCTGTTGAGCCAGATCAACACATATCTGGACTCGCTTGTTGGCTTATGGCACACACATCATCATTGAGCACCAAGATGTCAGTGTGCTAACTGAAGAAATGACTCCTGTCTTCGTCATGGAGGCGAGTTCTTGTTTCACCATGGATCTCAGAGGATGGGGAATTTTTCGTGGAGTAAATAGACAGAAAGGTGCATGCAGCTCTGTGAGTGCTATTGTGTAAGTAAACTTCTCGTCCAAACAACTAAGACCCTTGAAGAGTGAAGAGAATTCTTCACGAAAATTCACCAAACTCCCTTCATGAAGATCTGGCGCAACTGAGAGTAGTCCCAAGGATACACATGCTCTGCGACTCAGAAGCGGTTTGCTCAGGTGTCTGATGACGTAAATCCACTCCTCTTTTGAACGCTCCTCATACAAGAGAGTTGCCTAAAATGTCCTTAGGCAATCAATCAGAATGTTGCCGGCTCCATGAAGCTTTTTTGTAGCTTGTTGAAGATGCGTTTCTTGTGATACATGTTTTGTTCCCATCACGCTTACTGCAGCACCTGAGTCCAGTTTGAATAGTGTTGGAGTGCCATTAACACTGACTGTTGCATTCCATTCTTCATCAATTAATTCAATGAGGATGTCTCCTAAGAAATGTGAGTCGTTTTCAATTTCATTTACTCAATGTTTAGTGAAAAAAGTTGGTTTGCTGCGGCAGGCTTTCCTCCAGTAACCTTTTTTACCACATGAGTCACATCTAGCATCTTTAGCAGGACACAATGACCTATCATGACCTTGACCTTCTCTTCCACACCATGGGCAAGTCTTCTGAGGTCCAAATTGTGAGTGTGATCCTTGAGTAATGTTTCATTGACCTTGTCCATAACCTTTGGTTTTTGGTCCGTATGTTTTGTTGGACTTGGTGTCAGTACGCAACTGTTCAACATTCTCCTGTGGTCGCATCGCTGTTGCATCTGCATCTACCTTTTCCATTGTTTTGCAGACATTAATCGTTTTTCTTGGTTCCTTATTCTGCTCCTTCAGCAGAGCCTTCTGAGTGTCTTTGTTTCTGATGCCGGTTACAATACAGTCTCTGAGTACAAAGTCGCACATGTAGTGCAAAAATTGCAGGATTTAATTATTTCGTGCAAATCAGACAGGAATTTGTCAAAAGACTCACCTCACTGCTGAACTCGTTGGTTGAAAACATAACGCTTGTATGTTATGTTGATTGCACCAACTGCAAATTCCTCGAATTTTGCAAGAATTTTGATGATTGTTTGTTGATTTTCTTCTGTAGTAAACGTGAACCCATTGTAGATTCTCAAAGCATTGTTTCCAATGATATGCAAGAATAAAGCAACTTGATACTCCCTTTGCTGTTTTGTGACACCTGTGAGAATGCTGAAGTTATTCTAATTCTGCTTGAAAATTCTCCTGTGGCGGGAAGCAAGTCCGCGACCCGTGGCGCCACCACCGGCCGCGACAAGAGGGCTACCACTGGACGGAGACAAAGAAACAGCAGATGACGAATGAAGACCGCAGTGGAAGCATCGAGCAACCCTTGCGACTCGTCTCATATTCTGCAAGTCTGACAACTCCTCCCATTGGTGATTAACCACCCATTGTCAATTTCACTACAAATTGTCCATTAATTGGTCATTCAAGGCCAATGTCTCAGGTGGACGGATGCCTGGAATATGAGGCAATGATGCGGCTGCGACAGGTTGTACCTCCTGTGGAATGTCCTGTGGACCCACTGGCATGTTGACAACACGTGGCAGTGTTTATGTTAAACACGTGGGTTTGTTGTTGTTTACAATCGACGGAAGTGTTAGTTCCTTAGATGAACACAAGATGGCAACCTTGTTGCTTGAGTTGCACTGTTTTCTGACGACGAAATTCAGTTTAAATCACAATAGTAGACTCGTGATGGCCCGATAAACCTGTCTCTGGTTGGTTCTTGAACATCTATCCGCGTTTTTGAGAGATAACACACGAAATTGAAGACGTAGAGTTCGATTTTCTCTGACACCATGTGGTATCGCCGTATAAAAAAGACTCGTCAAGTACGTTGGGCCAAAGCAACTGCTTTTGGAAATTACAGTAAAAGCTCATTACAACGACACTCATTACACTGACAAATTTACTTATCGACAGCTTTTTGGTCAAAACCAATCTGCCACAATGTTAAAAGCCCGATACACTGACAAAATTCACTGTTCTGACACTGACAGGCAAAACGCCAGACAAATGTGCTTTTAACATTGAAATCTAGCTCATTACAACGACAGGCCGTCGCCTTGAGGTCGCTCATGTTCAATGACACGCGACTGTCTCCGATGGTCACTGACCCACGAAGCACATGAATTAAAGTTCTGATGTTGTCGGCATGTTATTGTTGCAATGTTTGCTTAAGCCTTTGTAAAAATATCAAAGATTTAATTCAATGGTTTGTTGGTAAACAGCTCAGATGAAAGGATTAAAGCTGTGAACGCCGACGCTGAACACAGAGAGTGAAATGCACATCTCCCGCTCAAGTAAAGCAACGGATAGGTAGCGGTCGCCTTTGTCGGCTTTCAAAGCGTTATTGTTTGTTTTGATTACAAAAGATAAAAGTTCTTTGATCGTTGCCGATGATCGGAAAAATACTCTATAAATATTCAATGAACTCCAGCAACAGAGCATAATTAGAAATTGTGAAGAGAACAGAGACTTTGAAAAACATCTAACTCCTATGTTGTCATTAGTAAAAGATATTGAATGCAAACACACTAATGTTAAGAAGCAGAAAAAATTGTTTGATTTTTTCAAGAAATAAATATGTACAAGGCCTAAACTATCTTTCAAATCCATAAAATTTGTCTTCCTTGTTACAACACAGTATGCATGCTAGGTAACACTACATACAGTAAACCAATAGGCATTATGGAGTGACAATCATAACGTCACCATCATGACAGTCGGTCGGTGTGTTATGGGCCAAATTCATTACACTGACAAATTTGTTACAACGACCGATTTGCCTTAAACCAAACATGTCGTTGTAACGAGCTTTTACTGTATATTAAATCATAAGGCAATCATAATCATAACGCATAATCATGATACAACAAGTTGGTATCTCATACTAGCTTTATCTTTATAGCGCCACTCTCCTGCATACTTTGAAGCATTGGTTATGCATATATAAGATACATCTATGCAACCATAATGCATACCCAGAACTTAATAATACGTTGTACATAATATACAATGTATAGGCCTATACATGTTGTAACAAAGATGTTACTTTTATGGTAATGTGACGTAATTCTACAGTCAAAGCTCATTATTATGAACTCTGATATATGGAACTTCCGGTTATATAGAACTAATTTTGGGATCCCTGCTAGATCCCTATTATTTAACAATGCAGGTTCAACAAATAATTCGAACTTCGCATTATTCAAACTTTCATTTAATATGAACCAAATATCCAGTCCCCTGAGCAAAAATGACTCCTGCTATTATAACCCACAAAATTGACTTTCACATGTGGTAGTCAATAAAATTATTACTCATTAAAGCATTGTTCATACACCTCTCAAGCAAATGTTGTTGACTGCTTGAGTGTCACTTCTCTCAATCGACTCGATTATGTAAGCTAACTGTGATATTTCACACCTCGGTCTTAAATGGATATCAAAGCCGAGTGTGTCGCCGCTCTGTTGTCGAGCAGGCCGCCGATTTCAAAGTGGTGATCGGTTCCATTATCTTTTGTTTGTGGAGAGACAAAAGAAACGATCACATTCTCCAAACGCTAATTGAAATTAGTCCAAACTTACTCAGAAGACATAGCATATACCACAGACAAAATTGAAATGGATAACCATTTGATATTGGTTTGATTCTGATGATATTAATGAAGACCTGGAGGAGGAGAGCATTTTTGTTTGGGCTGAACTGCTGCGTTGTGCCCGTGCCAACGGATCTGATGTGTGTACAGCTGAGGAGTACTCTAACTTGGATGATTGTGTCGAAACCTGCCAGGTCGCATCCAACAATTGACATAATTGATGCCATTAAAGAATCTAAGTCACCACAAACAATTTATTACATTATTATGTATCATTATGTGTATCATTACGTATATTTGTGAATCATAACAGGTTTTTTTTCTCAACAGGAGAATTGGATATTCTCCTCATATATAGAACTCTTGATATTACACTAATTTTTATAGCCCCTGAAGGTTTGTAATAATGAGCTTTGACTGTACTTGGGATTTAGCAGTTGAGAGGTTGCAACGCAAGAGATGTTATTCAACGTGGCTACTTCCAGATCTGCTGTGACGCATGGGAGGAAGCTTGGTTTCATACCAAAATTTCAAATTGAGGCGATAAATCACCGGCACTAATGGCTGATCGTCCATTAGCCCTTGACAGCTGACGCCAGACACGATACAGGCGACCAGCCACTGACACCTTCCCTCTTAAAAGGAAACAGGGTTGAAGACCCTGTTTCTGAGATGTTTCTGGCTCTGCTTGCCGTCGGGTCACTTGCAGAAAAACGCACCTGGTTTTTATTCCAAGATAGAAATGACAAAAAAACCGAAAGGACAATTAATTTTGAATTTGAAAGTCTTGGTCTTGGGGACATCTACTTCTAATCTACAGTTGCCTCGACGAGGTACATCTTCTTCAGCGAAGGTAGCATGCCACATGTCTTCTTTATCCCACGACAGCTCAGCATTGTCGACTGAGTAGGTCTGCCAGACAGTTGTCCACACCATGCACGTGCTCAACCGTGAGATCGAATTTGGTGAGTGTGAGGGCCCAGCGCAACACTTGTTGATTTGCCATGGTGCATCGCCTCAGCCAAACGAGCGGTCGGTGGTCAGTGTGAATGGTGATCGGCCTGAATTCCATGTAGACGCAAAACATGTCCAGGGCAGCAATGATGGCCAAGAGTTCCCTCTCCATCGAGCTGTATTGCTGCTCCCTGGGTAACAATTTTTGCGAGAAGAACCCAGCAAACATGCCGAAACTGGCCAGTTTCGGCTGGAAGCAGGACAAGAGCAGCAGTAACGTACGCTGGCTGGTCCGCTCTTGTCCGCTATTTACATTTCTTCATTAAATAAGATAATGTTTGATTGAGAACGATTGGCAAACAAGACCATCAACCCAGCAGTCTCGACATCCCTCCTCCCCTCCTCAGCAGCTACGCGATGCGTGAAGCCTCGACATAGTAATCTGTGCAAACACTGCGCAAACGCTCTCCCCCCATGCGCGAGACGCGGTGTGTATTCCCGGGTAGCCATTAGACTCAGATGTGAAAAATCAACCATCCTATCGTCATCATGTAGTGTTACAGATGAACAGTACACTTGCTCCTCTAGCGAACAGTCCTCTCTTACAAACGATATTTTTGTAGAATGTTCGCAACGCACTCCCATGTATAAAATTGTACAAGAAACACATGAAACACAAACGACCCCCCTCCCCCTTCAAGTATGAAATATTACACTATCATAGTTCATCAGAATGAATATGGAAAGCCTGTCACTGCCATGTTACTGTAATACTAAGGTGTGCATGCGTTTCATTAAAAAAATGAGATGATTACATACAATAGTTGCAACAGTTGCATGTTGATTGAGATCAAGGAATAGGCATGCAGAGCGGCCTACGCAAAACCAACACGTGCATTGAAGGAAGATATATATAAATAATTATTAATATAGGCTGATTAACTGACAACCTATTAGGCGGCAAATTGTTTTTAAAATTATCTTTATGACTTTGATATCTTCATGAATTGTCACCTGAGCAAACTTTTAACTCTTTACCCCTCTGATTTCAATCCGGTGTGAGATCGCAAAATCCTAAATGACCTATACGTTTATATGTGTTACTTTCACCAGATCACGCCGGTTTTACTCTACTTCTTTTAGTCATGTCGCACCTCGTTTATGGAGCCAATTACCCTTTTACATTCATGCTACACAATCTTCATCTGTTTTTTTAAAATGATCTTTTTATATTTTGCTATTTCCATGCTTCATTTAATTTTAATGTGTATCATGCCGCAGTGTTTTTGAGCACTTTGCAAATTTTACGCGTCATAAAAATTAATATTGATTTTTTTTTGATTTTTTTATTCATCATTCATAATAATAATAGCCTGATCAATCATCATTATAATTATTTGCATTCACTAAAACTGCTCATTGACTCAGTGTTTGTCTCAATCATATACAACATTCATAGTACAATGTTCAACACATATATGCAAGCGAGCGCGTTAACGTCAAAGTTAAATAACAACTCAGGTTAGCTCCATGAGTTACCAAGCCACGCGTAACATGAGGTGGAAGCAGGACAAGAGCGGCAGTAACGTACGCTGGCTGGTCCGCTCTTGTCCGCTATTTACATTTCTTCATTAAATAAGATAATGTTTGATTGAGAACAATTGGCAAACAAGACCATCAACCCAGCAGTCTCGACATCCCTCCTCCCCTCCTCAGCAGCTACGCGATGCGTGAAGCCACGACATAGTAATCTGTGCAAACACTGCGCAAACGCTCTCCCCCCATGCGCGAGACGCGGTGTGTATTCCCGGGTAGCCATTAGACTCAGATGTGAGAAATCAACCATCCTATCGTCATCATGTAGTGTTACAGATGAACAGTACACTTGCTCCTCTAGCGAACAGTCCTCTCTTACAAACGATATTTTTGTAGAATGTTCGCAACACACTCCCATGTATAAAATTGTACAAGAAACACATGAAACACAAACGACCCCCCTCTCCCTTCAAGTATGAAATATTACACTATCATAGTTCATCAGAATGAATATGGAAAGCCTGTCACTGCCATGTTACTGTAATACTAAGGTGTGCATGCGTTTCATTAAAAAAATGAGATGATTACATACAATAGTTGCAACAGTTGCATGTTGATTGAGATTGAGGAATAGGCATGCAGGCTTATCAGCTCAGTTTGTCGTCAGCCTTCTCAGAGAACATGGATATTTCACATCTTCCTCGCGATCGTTCAACGACACATCTCTTTGTTCGTAACGGTAAGTTATCCTTAGCATAATTATCAAGTGCATTTGGTATAATGATGTGAAGTTTTGCTCTAATTCAGCATTATTCAAGACACTAGTTGTAATACTCGGTAAGAGTTTTGAAGTTCGCTTACGTATTAGTCAATAGTATTCAGGCGGTTCACTGGACGGATGGCTTCCTTTGTCTGTTTAACCGTTAGCATTTGAATGTTGAGTGACGGGTTTAATGTTCTCTCCCCTTCTATATTAATGAACACGTATTAATGTTCTATTCCATCTCCGACTTGAAACCAAAAAATATGATAGGGCCCTCACATAGCTCACCAAAATAAGTGTTGTTTATCTGTTAATTTATTTTCAGAGTGTCTCCCGTTCCACTTCCTTTACAACGACTCAAGTGGATGTCTAAAAAGCTATGAAGGCATGGTTGAGAGGCGCCCCAGACCATCACGGAGGGAGGCAGCAACCGACCACGTTGAAGAGGATGGCCGCTGAGGCTGCGCGCACCATAGACGGCATAGAGGATGACCTCAGTGATTTTTTTAATTTTCTGCTCACTTGTCATTTTTATTAATGAAACCATTTGTAATATATGAATTTTGCTTTGTGTGTTGGATTTCTCTCATCCCCATGAAAGCTATATTTAGGTAGTAGTGCTAGTTTAAAGTTACAATGCCTTTAACTTGAGTAAACACGGCTGGTCTAGATTGATGAGCTGAAATGTAAACATTGCAATCGTGAACAATTACCTAACAACATGAATGGGAGTTAACCAGATTATGTTTTTAATCTGCTTGAAAATGAATGCCGTTAAACTGCCTTTTGGAAGGAGGACGTCCTGCACCACGGCGACCGCAGTGTTTGATCAGAGCAGATAACGATTATATAATCTCTTAAGCTTCTGCAGGACAGTGTCGACGCCACCGTGTTTTCGGCATCGGGACTGCTGCACGGTCGCAGTGCAAGGTAGTAACGTCAACATTACTTTTGTCCTTTTCCGTGCCGCTCTTAGCGTCCGAAATTTACCAGCTTTGGGCCATCATTCAAATGTTTGCTGGTAAGGAGACGGGCTTCAGCATCTCGTCCTCATTCTGTGTCCAAATGGCAGCCATGCCTATTTCTGAAGCATCGGTATACACCTCAAATGGTTCACCGAAGTCTGATGCCTTCAGCACGGGCTCGGTTGCAAGCAATATCTTGAGTACCCGAGACACTTGTTTGCAGGTATCACTCCATTTGAGGTGTATGTCGGCTCGGCGGCCTCGGTTAAGTAGGTCTGTCAGTAGGGACTTGATCATCGAGAAATAGGGAATGAAGAGGAGATAGAAACCGATGGCTCCTAGAAAAGACCTCAGATGCTTCTTCATGGTTGGAGGAGAGATTCTTGAGATCGCTTCGGCCTTTGCCGTCACGGGGGCAATGTGTCCACTTCCGACTCGGTATCCGATATATTGTACGCTGCCCCTGCCCACAACGCATTTCTTGGCGTTGAGCGAGACACCGGCTGCCTGTAAACGACGTTGAAATACAACACAGAGATGTTGGATGTGCGCCAGCCAAGAGCTGGAGCAGACGGCAATGTTGTCGAGGTATGCAACAGCAAATGATTCCAGGCCCTGTAGTACTTGGTTCATGGCGTGTTGAAAAGTCATAGTTTAAGACCAAAAGGCATTGTAGAAAATTCATAAAGACCAAAAGGGGTGATGAACGCTGAAACTCTCTGGGCTCTTTCCGTCAGAGGAATCTACCAATAGCCCTCGAACAAATGTAGGGTCGTGATGAAGGGTGCATTGCCTACTTGGTCGATGAAGTCATCCAATCGGAATAAAGGGTATGCCTCCCCCTTTGTTATGTCGTTCACTCCCCGGTAGTCAACACAGGGTCTCCATGTATCATTTGCCTTCTTAACAAGAATCAGAGGAGATGCCCACTCACTGCAACTAGGATGAACCACACCCATGTCAAGCATGTCATCAACTTCTTTCCTCGTGATCTTCAATTTTTCTGGCGAACAGCGGTAGTAGTGCTGCTTGATTGGGAAATTTCAACATCAACATCATGGGAGACTCCATTGAATTCAAGAGGCCAAGACATTGACTGAAAAGTTGGACAAAATAGAGGCAGAGAAAAAAAACGACTTGCTGCTCGGATCAACCCAAGTGGGACAGGTTTGGCAGTTTGCCAGTTGGCAAGCACTCCTGGAGGTGGTAATTACCAGGATCGAGCTTGATCTCCAGTTCGGTCGAGTCCGGAGGGGCATCCATGATCTGGCTAAGGGTGAGGTCGCCATCTACTGTGAGTAGGGTCGTACTACCAGGGTCTTCGGCGTCCCTGGCCGTCCAGGGTCTCAGAACGTTAACGTGGAAGAGTCGCTTCTTCAACCTCTTGTCCGGAAGATATACTTGATAGGTCTGCTGTCCTGTCTTAGTCACAATAGTGTATGGTCCTTGCCACCCAGCCTGCAACTTCTTTCCTCGTGACGGAAGATTGACGAGCACAAAATCTCCAGAGTAGAATACCGAGTGTCGTACAGAGCGCATTGTCTTCCTTGATCTGGGAGTCATTTGTGTAGGCCTCTTGTTGGGTAGAGCGAAGCTTCGTTTGTAGCTGATCCAGGTATTGTATCACAGGAATCTCATGTTGTTGATTTCAATCTTGTTCTCTCCATGAGGCTTGAAGCAGACCTTGGGCATCACTGGATTCTCGGCCATAGAGCAGGAAGAAGGGACTGAACCCGTACTCTCATGAGGCGCTGTACGATAGGCAAAGAGCACCCACTGGATGATCTTGTACCACTGTCGCTCCTCTTTGCCTTCAATTCCTGCTTTCAGCATTCGCTTGAGGGTAGCATTTGCTCTCTCAATCACCCCGTTGTTTTGTGGTTGGTAGGCGGGAGCCAATAGCGGCTGTACTCCATAATGCTTAAAAAAAAACCTTTCAACATGTGATTGTTGAATTCTGTACCTCAATCTATGAGGTACTGACCTGGCAATCTGTGCCTGGCAAACAGCACCTCTAAAGACCTGCAAATCGCCTTTGCATCCGCGCAAAGGCTTCGAGATAGCGAGTCGCGTGATTGATGATCGTTAATAGGTACTTATTTTCTTGCTCAGTACTTGGCAGCGGGCCAACAATGTCCGCGGAATTGAGGTCAAAAGGTCGACTAACCAAGAGCAGCGATTTTAGCGGAGCAAATTCGGGTGCCGCGCCTTTTCCCAAGCACTGACACAGCCCACAGCTGAGCCAATATCACTTGACTTCACCTGCGACATGAACCAAGCTGTACTGGGTACTCTTCTCGTTGGTGTTCCTCACGTGGTAAATTAGCAAACCCTTTGCTTCATCGATGATGTATCATGCTTTGGCGCCATCGTTCGACCCACATACCTTCTTCCAAACCACAGTAAATCCTACGTCAGCCTCTTGTTCTTCTTGCAGGTGTTCTGGGCTAACCAGACCTGCATGCAACATCACATCACCGGCATCTTTGCCTTCCCATGCCAGGTTTTTTTGATCAAATGCCTCGTCTTCGAAGATGGAATCTTCTTGTTCTCTGCCCTGTCTAATGGGATTTTCTCTGCCCTCTCTGGTAGGGTCTTCTCTGCCCTTTCCGGTGGGGTCTTTATTGCAATCTGTGTCTAAAATGGCACTCAATGTTCTGTCATTGAGCAGAATTGGAGGGTCGTAGACCCGACGTCGGGTTGCAATGCCATATGAAATATCTTCTTCATACGTCTCATCATCCACATCATTCCCAAGGACTAACGCCACCCTTGGCAAAGGTGGCTGATTAGTGAGGGCCATGGCAAGGTCCCCTTCATACAAGTCACAGACGATGGGCACTCTGCACAGCTGATAGGTTCTGCGGCTCTGGTGAATGCCAGTCATTGTGACAGTGGCGCCGATCATCTGAGGTGACCTTCAGGTGGGCAGCGCATCTCGGCTCAAGAAACTCAGAGTTGATCCGGTGTCTCTCAGATAAAGATCAGCAGACGGTTTCTGCGCAATGTATACGTCGCTGTTGCACTTCATATATCTCTGGTTTACCATACGCTGACCTCCAACGCTTGCACAGTATGCTCCAAGGTCGTGTTCTATTTTGGAGGCAATTTTCTTGGTGTTCGCGCCCAAATGCTGATATGAGGATCTTTGAGCGCCTCTATAAAGCGGGCTCTTGGAGTCAGAGTAGCACTCACTCTGCACATGGCCTCTTTGTTGGTAGAATGTTCAGATGGTGTTTGAAAATCCATTCCATTGCTGTCCTCCTGTTAAACTGCTGTAGTTCTTGTTCTGTGTATGGCACTGACTTGTGGTTCTTGCATGCATTTTTCATTGCCCTAGGTACTCATCAGCGAGGTCGGCACTCTCAGTGGCAAATCCAATGTCATCTCTGAGTTTAATTAGGGTTCATGAGGCGGATGCCTCTCACCACATCTTGTGTGCGAATTCAATGTCATCTCCAAGCCTAATTAGGGTTGATGAAGTTGGTGCCTCTTACCACATCTTGTATCTCTGTGCAAATTCAATATTATCTCCAAGTCTAATTAGTCTTGATGAGATGGGTGCCTCTCATCACATCTCGTATCTCTCTGGGCAAATTCAATGTCATCTCCAAGTCTAATTGATGCATGAGGCAGGTGCCTCTCACTGCATCTTGTATCTCTATATCATCTAAAGTCTGATTAGGGTTGATGAAGAGAGTGGCTCTCACTGTATCTTTTATTTTCAATCTAAACTGATGGGCTGTTGATATTGTTTGCCTAAAAGCACAGAGAAAGAATTAATGAGAGTGGACGCCGTTTTTAAGCCCAGTGAGCGAATTTTCCTAATTTTAGACAACCAGGATCGAGCGCCAGTCTCCACTAACATGTGTTTCCCCTGAACCTGGCTAAAAATGACTGAATGACTGGAAGATAATAATAATAATAGTAGTAGTAATAATAATGATGATAATAATAATAATAGTAGTAGAGTAATAGTAGTAGTAGTAGTAATAATAATAATAATAATAATAATAATAATAATAATAATAATAATAATAATAATAATAATAATAATAATAATAATAATAATAATAATAATAATAATTTATTTTGTATACCATAAAATCAACGCTACAGGTGAAAAAGTACTGTTAATGATAGCCATATCTTTTTATTCCAAAGAGTGAGAGCTTAAAAATTTACAATGTATAGAGACGCAACCAACTTGAATATGTTGTGAAAATTTCAAATCAATATTGTAAATCATAATTGCCCTAATTGTAGAGTTATTCAACTTTTGTCAAACATGATCAGAAATGTAATTAACATGCAGCAAATGTTGGTAATGTTTGAAAAAATGTCAAATAACTCTGAAATTATCTGCAATATTGTTTTAAAATTTTAACAACATATACGGTTTGAAAAGGGTAAATACTAGTATATCCTCATTTCTGATGCTCATAGTCATAATGTGTGATGAAATGATTCGCAGATCCGTATTTGGTATACCATACCAGCTGACCTAAATATCTCATAAAAAAATAGTTTGCTTTCGAAAATTGTTTGATTAATCAATTTATGGTAAAAAGGATATATTCAACAACTCAGATTGTTAATTTGATTTGAAGTAGTAAAAATTTCTCTGCAGATATACACGATCGCACCATGTCATGGGCGATAATCGGGAGCTCTATTTTGCTCCATTTCGCTGTTTCGTCGGACCCGAAAAGAGATCTCTAGTCAGGCTGAATTTTTATTATGTTTAAATATATATCGACTCTTTTTGTGTTTTGACATGTGTTTGTATTTATTTTACTTATTAGCACGTGGTTCGAATAATTTCTTTATTGTTATAAATCGGTTTAGAATCCAGGTATATATACCAGAAATCATACGCCATTGCATTATGATTCAGTGCTGGGTCTTTCATAACGCAACTCTTAACAGCTGACACCAATGTTGTTATCTGGTTATCAGGTTATAATCTGATAATATTTTTTCTTCATATCGGTTTTGAAGCTCGTGCAGGGTGCATGAGTCAAGTGTCTACCCTCATTCACGGTTTTGTCGATATATGAAACATCATGTCGTCTTTAAGTTGTGATTTATCGAAATTTTCTTGGTTCTGTGAACCTCAAAAATTTCATGTGGAGCCTAAAAGGATGAAGATTTCCATGGTGAGCCTATTAGTTCATAAATGTTGCCCTAAATAATTGACAAATTTACGATTACTCACCGTGTATCAGAGTACAACTATCCACAGGTAATATGTCATCAATCATCAAATCGTTGAAGTTTTTTGGTTGATATCCTCCGTTGTAATCATGATGTACAGTAAAAGCTCATTACAACGACACTCATTACACTGACAAATTCACTTATCGACAGCTTCTTGGTCGAAACCAATCTGCCACAATGTTAAAAGCCCGATACACTGACAAAATTCACTGTTCCGACACTGACAGGCAAAACGCCAAACAAATGTGCCTTTAACATTGAAATCTAGCTCATTACAACGACAGGCCGTCGACAGGCCGTCGCCTTGAGGTCGCTCATGTTCAATGACACGCGACTGTCTCCGACGTTCACTGACCCACGACGGACGACTCACATAAATTAAAGTTCTGATATTGTCGGCATGTTATTGTTGTAATGTTTGCCTAAGCCTTGGTGAAAATATCAAAGATTTAATTCAATGGTTTGTTGGTAAACTGCTCAGACGAATGGATTAAAGCTATGAACGCTGACGCTGAACACAGAGAGTGAAATGCACATCTCCAGCTCAATTAAAGCAACGGATAGGTAGCGGTCGCCTTTGTCGGCTTTCAAAGCGTTATTGTTTGTTTTGATTACAAAAGATAAAGTCCTTTGATCGTTGCCGATGATCGGAAAAATACTCTATGAATATTCAATGAAATGTCATGAGTTCATGACGGTCAGTCGGTGCTTTATGGGCCAAATTCACTACACTGACAAATTCGTTACAACGACTGATTTGCCTGAAACCAAACATGTCGTTGTAACGAGCTTTTACTGTATAATAATTATTATGATCTAGCAGCTGCCTATGAAATAAATAACTGGTATTCCAGTGTATACCCGGATCAAGTTAGGGCCTACATGCCTTTGATAATCATTAAATATATTTATAACATATCTTCTAATCTCTTTTCAGGATGGTAAAACAGATTTTTGGCAGAAGTAGGCTTGGTTATGATCATGATACACATATTAAATTCATTCATGTCTGAAGGACCTATTACACTCCATTACTAGTGGCTGACAATGGCCATTTTCTACACACAAAGGTCAATGCTTCTGATAAGGTCATGATGGAAGTCACTTTTGATCTACAAGCTGAAATGCAATTTGACCAGGTGAAGGCTGCATTAAATGCATTTGGCTCGTATTCTGGATACATTTTCTGCATTATTCAGGCTGGTTTGTTGATCAGAATAGACGCAGACCACTGGTTGAAAGCGGTGAGTTTTGTCATGAATCCAATGAGTCCGCTTGAATGGAATCTGCTGCAGGGTTTGGAGTATGTGGATGGGTGTTACCAACTTAGCTGCGTTGTAACCAACACTTACAGCGACTGGTCAACTCAAAAGTATCCAAGTGGGAAGCTGACGTTTCGCCTTTATAAACTGGCGAAAGATGTGGTGGTGAGGTCTTTGAAGTGTTTAAGAGAATTAGATGCAGACGTGTTGAAGATTGCCACATGCCACCAACATAGCTTCTACCATTTACTGGTTCTTGTCTCTGGATACGTTACTAATAATATACCTTTACAAACTCATTCAGCGATCCAAAACTACAAAAGCTTATGTATAAGCATCTATATTAATAGTATAGTTAATAGTATACCGCTGAATTTTTAATATTCACGTAGCAGTAAGTTATATACATGTATACAAAATGAAGCTATTAGAAAATAATCAATATGCACTTCCTATATAATGATAAGAGGTAGCTTTTCTACATGTATGCTGTATGTCTATTTATGTCATATTTAATTAGCAGAAAGTTTATTACAGTCAGAGGACATTAAACAATTAATGTGAGGATTTGGAATGCTTTATGACATGAATTACGGGTACTTGTAAAAAAATTTAGTAATAAAGGATGGGTGATAATAACGCAGTCAGATTTATTTCACTGCATCCCGCTTCTGAACGTTGTAACCCTGTTCAAGGTTCAATGATCTAACTCATTATTAATTTTAGGCACACATGTGTATTTCATTGACAAGGTATCTTGATTAGTAAATAAATTAGTTGACGTAGATTTAGCATTCCATTAAACACTTTATTGTTTTATGTAATCCATTTTTTCATTTCTCTCAGATGGAGTATGAGCATCCTGACTCAGGAAAATGGGATTTCATTCGCATCTGCCGCCTACACATTGACGACGATTCCCATGTGTTGATGGGACCTTTTGCTTGTGCTCCAACAGACAAAGGGGGCCATGTTGTCTTCTCTGATTTTGCCATCAAAAAGGTCGATGGTTATCACCACTCAAACTGATTACTTGCATTAAAATAAAAACCTGTCTTCTATTTATTTGTTGTGATTCTTCGATGAACACTGTATATGAAGTGAAGGAAATTCAGCGATGAAATAGCTCGGCATCACACTGATCAGGCAATATGTGGGCCACTGAACATATCATAACAGCGTTTAATTTTGTGTTGACCTCCATATTATTTTAATCAACTGATTTTATTTGGAACTCCAGCTATATCTCATCAAATATGTATGTAAGCCGTAAGACCCTAGCAATTTTCAGATTGCTTTGGGCAAAGTTTTTTGGACCCATTATAATACAGTATATACAGTTCATAAAGGATATAATTATAGTTCATGTACATGGTATTCAATGAGCTAGGCCAAATGTATTCATTTTGTCACAGAAACATCAAGGATTGGCAGATTAGGTAAAACATTTGTAAGTGATGCCAATAATTGGCTAGCTCTACTCTAAGTCACATCAAAGATCTTGAAATTATAAAGTCTTAGAGACGAAGAGCTACAAGTTAAATAGTAGTGCATTGTTATAGCATTAGTCAAGGGCTTGTAGATGGGAAGTGCGTTATGATTTAGACCCACAGCGGTAACGATTTGTAACAGGTACTGTGCATATGATCATCCATGTACCGTGTATGTACATGACTAACGGTACATGTACTTCTACATGAATGTGCAGTGCGTGGACTCACGTGAGGTCTCCGGCCACTCCACATCACGTCACTTCCAACCGTATTACACATATTGATATGAGGTGAAGAGGAGAGCGCCTTGTTCAGATGATCCGATTAATTTTTCCTCTTCATATCACTACATGAACTTTGAATTTGCTCGCTATCTGCGTATCAGTTATAATTAAAACAATAGAAGTGTACCGAACACACGCAAAACGCACATTATTTTCAGTGTCATTTGTGTCGCAGATCTAAATATGGGATTACTGGATGTAGGCTTAAGTATCTGTTACCTGCTCTCAGGAAGCAAGAAACTGCTCGATTACAAGAACGACAGTCCCGACGCAGTGAGTCTCTCTTTGATTGGTTATCAGTAGTAGTAGTAGTAGTAGTAGTAGTAGTAGTAGTAGTAGTAGTAGTAGTAGTAGTAGTAGTAGTAGTAGTAGTAGTAATAATAATGTTGATAATAATAATAGTAGTAATAGTAGTAATAATAATAATAATAATAATAATAATAATAATAATAATAATAATAATAATAATAATAATAATAATAATGTTTTAACTTACCTGTGAATTGATGCATCAACATGAGCCTCGTAAGTCGTAAATCAGCAATCCTGCAGGCGTGTAATCATTATAAATTCAGTTTATATACATGTATAGGGGCGCACAGGCTGCACAAAAAGGAAATTTTTAACTGTGCTGCGTCATATCTTTCCATCGAATATTTCAAGTGCTGTTTCAGAATCAGAATTTAATTTTATGATATCCACAAGAATACACACTAATCCTATAATGTACGCCATTTCAGCTGGTGGATTTCAGCCAGCATGCATCTGTTTTCCCCTTGAAACCCTTTGGTTATGAGGCAGATCCAGTGTCCTATCTCCTCGCCATCGGGATCATTGAGTGTTTCCTGGGCCTAGCGATGCTGCTTGGACCATCAACAATGCAGCGGTTAGCATGCAAGGGACTTATGGCAGTCATGGCGCTGGGAATGCATTCTTTCGTCGCCCAAGCAAAGTACGCGTTCATCGCCATCCCGGCGGCGTTCTTCGTTGGATTGTTCATTGTGCATCAGCGAATAGGCATGGAAAGGCGATTTCGAGGCAAACCCAATTTTCCAAGGAGGAATTGAATAAATTCATTACTAGTATATGTTTTAAACTTTTAATTAAGTAGTTAATTGTGGTGAAATAAATTCAGTTTGTTGTAATCTGTTGATATCATAACGTTCTCTATGGTAATGCAGAATCACAACGGTTCACACAACATGAAAGTCTATATAATAAATAGTTTTTGTTCGAGAGTGTCAGTACTGCAAATGGCGTCCCTCGTTCTGTGTTTCTGCTGAGTTTAACGCAGTTGATTCTAAGTTTGACTTCATTTGAGTCATGTCATACAAAATAATGTCCCTTTAAATCAGCCCTTCAACACGAGAGGAAATACATTGTATAACCAAAGACTCTCTATTAAGATTAATAGAGAGTCTTTGGTATAACGTACTGGTGCAGCAGTGTCATTTCTCGAGAATTTACGCCAATCCATATCATAACGGCTAAACTACGTTATGCTTCATCTGACACCACGTGCTCGCCCCTTGCAATATATTCATGTTCAGCCATGCATGCCAACTTTCGATATCATAGTATCAAGCACAGGCGCGATAATAAATCGACAGAGCAACCGTCCGTGAACACATCTCCTCGCATAAGTGTTATTGTTCACAGATATATCGCACAGAAACTCGGGTAATTGGAAGGAAGTCAAAATGGTTGAAAGCACCACTACTAAACTGAGGTATTTCCTCAGTTGCATTTACATCTTAGGAGGCACATACAAACTCCTGCTGCCTCCTGGAGAGCTGATCGTAAGTTTAGTTAAACCTCTTTACTCACCCTCATTTGATAATACATGAAAATTACGTTATGATAGCGTACGATAATCATAACGTACTTCGACCGTTATGAACCTGTTTCTTCTCAGTCGCAGGTCTACACAGACTGGGCCAATCTGTCTGTGTTTGCAGCCGTGGGATTCAGCGTGAAGCCGGCGCCTTTTATGAACGCCATCAGCCTCCTGGAAGTGGCCTTCGGGACTCTGCTTCTTTTGGGGACTCCTCTATTTCAGAAAATAGCGTGCATAATCCTCGTCTTCATTAACATCAGTGGACTTCATAGCATGGTTTTATCGTACAGATTTTTCGGTGCGCTAATTCCTGTGTCACAGATTCTGATGATTGCATTTGTTGTGCTGACCATTGAAGAGGAGAAACACAAAGTTCACTGATGAATCTCGATTTGTACGAAGATTGGAATGATGTGTCATTACATCTAATTTCAATGAGCTGGATTTTTGTACATAGCAATTATATGTAAGGGGGCATGACAATTTTTATTGGTAAATAAATTTCATCTTAAATTTGATGTAATCTATTGCACATGATTATTTTCTTTCAATGAGCAAATGAGGTAAAAGTTAACTATAAATGAATCAGATGTCATCTCACTAAATACCTACACTGGATTTAAGTAACGCTCTTGAAGAAATTGCAGATCATTAACAATATCACAAATACCATCAAGAATCTTGAACAGACACAAAACAGAGATGCAATGAAATGTTAATCTGCATGGAATGATTTTGTTATAGTAGATCGCTTCCTGTCTTGATACCCTCCAAATGGACTCTGAAAACAATAATGATTTCCTGTTATTTCTTAAAGTTGATCTCCAATTGAGAATTCAAAGGGGAATTGATAAGCATTGAATAAGAGATGGAAATTAATCAGACCTGCAGAGGGGACGTGAACTCCCGACCTTCTCTGCTGTAGAACTTTCGCTCAATCACCTGAATGAAGAATTATATTTTCACAGATTCAATCAGATATTTTCTTGGCACCTTGTCAAAAAAGCGACTGAGTTTGATGGCGTTGTTGCTGCCGGGTGAAATGTGCTTCACTTGCGTGCAATCCTGAATTAGTGAAAGAGGAAGTGAAGAAGAACTCCTCGTGAGCACTTCATTCTCACCACTTGTATTTCGTCTGCACCACATTCATCCGCAATCGGTGATGAGCGGAAGTTACTTGCCTCACGAACACTTTGCGCTAAATCAATCTTGGTTCCGATCACCAGAATCGGCAGAGTTGAAGCTCCAGCATACTGCTCAGGGTCGTAGTCAAATCTACAGAAAACATATGCACAAGGTGAACTTCTGAAGAACACGTTGAAGTTAAAGAGTGCCTCAGACTGATGCAAAAGATAGATGAGGAAGCAAAATATAGAGCAAAGTCATGTGACGTAGTGATCTTACTCCTCGTTTTTGTCATTGGAGTCCTTGTTTAAGACTTCTGCCAGCCATTTGCGCAGATTTTGTTGCGATTTCCGATTGGTTGAATCATGAACTAGGATGATGCCTGAAATTGAAGAACAGCCAAGAAATTCAAATCATCAAATGCAAAGTCCAGATTGATAGTTTGAGAGAACAGACCATGAGTGGGCGTATAGAAGATGCTACGGCTGTTCTGATGGGCTGACCATCCTCCCACATCCCAGAGTTCAACAAAAAACGTCTTCTGAGCCGGGGTTCCCGCTCTGTATTCATGGAGCTGCTCACGGAGGAGGAACAAGTGAGAAAGGAGCACAAACAGCGGCATCACTTGCCTTCACTTCAGCTGAGCTGCCAATCGTCCAATTGGGATTGCGGATGGGCTCATTATGACAAACAAGGTGAACAAGAGATGTTTTACCAACCCCTGCTCAATACAAACAAAAAGCATGTTGAAAATCTAAAGTGAGCATTCACAATTCAGCCATGAAATTCTAAAACCAGTGGGCCTATAACATGAACCAAATAATGAATATATCCGTCAGACATCACCCGCAGTAACTGAGTAATTCATAATACACCAATCAATGTACATATATTAGCTTTTAAAACAATTGAATGACATTAAAACAGTAAGATATCAGGGCTGAAAAAAAATGGGGATTGTGATAAACTGTTAACATGTAAAATAAAAATTTCATGATTGAGGGGACCAGTATTATAGTTTGGTGCGCATGAGGTTACAAGGGTAGGTGATTTAAATTTGCTATCTTGGCCAATTCCAATGGTATTCAGCTCATATCAATTTCATGACCAATTATCGAAAACATAGCAAACATTTCCTGCTCACGAAAGTTTCCTGTTTTAGAGTCAGTGTCACTGTAACTGCAGACGCAGCTCGTATAATCTATGGGAGATACCAGGCTGATACTAGCATAGAGGAAGAATGAGAGTGGACACGTCGCTTGAACGCCGGTCTTTCGCCCAACGAGCGAATTTCAATAATTGCCCATGGCTGGGCTCGAGCGTCAGTCCCCCCTTAACATGTGTTTCCCCTATACCTGGCTGAAAAATGGCCGAAAATCACGGTCATATCTTTTTACTCCAAAAAAGGACAACTTAAAAATTTACAAGATATAGAAACACAACCATCATAAATATGTTGTGAAAAATTGAAATCAATATCAAAAATAATTGCAGAGTTATTAAGACTTTTGTCGAACACGATCAGAAAAGTTTTCTTTTTTTAAGCGATTGCGAGCTGTCTACACATAGAGTCCAAGGAGTGTTTGCTGTGTAATTAAAAAGCACTTGTTAAGCTCCTTATCAGCAAACTCGCCACATCGCTCGTTGAAGCGATGATGCGGGCTGACTCTTCTTAATAAGGGTGGCCGACGATTTAACGAGCTTGACTAATACTTTAATTACACAACAAACATTCCCTGGACTCGGCATGAAGGTAGCTGGCAATCACTTCCAAAATGAAAACCTTTCTGATAGTGTCTGAAAAAGTCTAATAACTCATTAATTATCTGCGATATTGTTTTGAAATTTTCCCAACATATTCATGATGGTTGCCGCTCTGTACAAATTTTTAAGCTGTCACTTCCTGGACTAAGAAGATATGACCATGTTAACAGCAATTTTTGGTCATTTTTCAACGAGGTATATACCGGCGTATTGGCTTATAGTTACAGGGGAACCACATGAGCTGTCACATGTTGAGCGAGGACTAGACGCAGAGACGTTTCCCGAGGACTTGCGCTGGAGCCCGGCCATGGGCAATTAAGAAAATTCGCTCTCGAGCTGAGAGACATCGCCCTCATAGGCTTTTACCCACATGTCCACTCTCATTATTCTTCCTCTATGATACTATGATACTAGTGTAGTAGTAGTACGTCAGCATTACAGTCACAGTGGATAGTCAGGATGGGAGTACATCATATTATCGCTCACAATTTTACTCCCGGATTTCACAACTGTTTGAACCAATATTTGAAATATATCATTCAGGATAATAAAATAATACTCAAATACAGCATACACCACAAAAATGCGGTCTATTTTACCCGAATCGCCAACAACCAGAACTCTGACTTTATCAATATCGGCTGCCATACTTTACGTGTGGTAAGATAAACCCGACATCGACATTTCGTTTACTGTGTTATATATATTTTGTTACCATTCATCCTTGGTCGGTAATAAACGATTGAATAATATAATTTAACGATTTTAGACGCAGTGTGTGTATTTGGCCTTGCTATTTTCTTAAAAGCGATTTCTATTCTGATCACCATTGTTAGTTTTCAGTTGGCAACTGGTCTGGTGAGCGATAATACAACAGTTTATCGGCATTCACCTGTTCACCTGTTTCACTCCCGAGTTGAAGCATTCTGCATTGTCCTGTCGCATTTACTGACTTATCTTTAGATCCATAAGTGTGCCGGAATAACCGTTTGCATGAATGCAATGCTATTCACCAGGGAAGCCAGAAGGGCTAAACAAAATTTGGTAGATTGGGTGAATGTCTAGGCCGTTCAATCGCGCTGCGCCGCTCCGCTCAGGAAGCAGCGTCAGCTTCAATGCTAGCACAGCGGGCTGGCTGAAGCGAGCATTGAGAGAGAAGCGGCTGAGAGGTCGATCAAATGATTGCTCTTCTGGGGATTCCCTCTGACGTCACAGCTAAATATAGCACATCAACAGAGCTACCGGATGTTGATCTATTGGCCGTCGTTTCCCACTCCAGATGCTAGCTGAGAAGAAAGTTCTGACCAAAGAGAACAAGACCCTGAAAAGGAAGCTAGAAGCCACGGCCAATGTATGCCAGGAGAACGAGACTCAAGAGCAGACGGAGCAAGTTCTCAAGACATGCTTTGAGCTGGAAGTTGTATCCTGCTACTGTGCGGGTATCCACAAGGGAGACATTCAACACGGAATTCGAAGTTGTGTACGATGAGGAAGAAGATGAAACCTGGCATTTCCCCCTCCTGAAAAATCTGCGCAATGGAGACATGATTGTTATCTAATTCTTCTTGATTATTTTATTATTTTTAATTTTTAATTATCTAATTTTTTTCTCTAAAATAAAATCCACTCACCATTACCATATACACCACTTCTGAGTTCTGAGTTCATCCCAAAACAAAATGGTTTTAATTTTATTTAAATTTTTTAATTAATTTTTTTTAATTAATTAATTTTTTTATTTAATTTTCATCTTCTATGAAGAGAATCAATATCGTTGCAGTTAGAATTAATCTCTTCCAATGAGTAATTATTACTTTACAGTCTTCTAAATGATGATTTTGTTGTACTTTTATGACATAATTGAGGCCATCTCTAATTAGGGCGGCCTTTTTGAAAAAAAAAAAATTAACGAGTATTTTGGAATAGTTGCACTGATTCTGGAAATGTATAGTTTGCCCTGGTTATATCCTTTAGTTTTGATGCTAGAAGCCAAACAGTACTTCAAAGAGCTCAGAATGTTCAGCTGAATGACCAATTATCACATTATGTCACAATGCTTTCTTTCAGGAAATTGACCCTATAATTACCGTGACCTTTTCAACCATAACTTTTGAAATAGTAGAGATATCAGGATGAGGTTTTCACTACTGCATTCTGCTTTGTCTGCTCTTTACATTAAGCAAAAGAAATAGATCATAACTGCAGAGAGAAAAAATCACATAAACGGCCTAGAATGTCACACTGAAAATCATTATAATGCCAAAGAATTTGGAGACCAAGAACTTAGAAGTATATTTAATATTAGCCTATCTCATCTATTGTGTCGAATAAAAGCGACCAGCAGCGCCACTTGAGCAGCGGCTGATTTGGTCAGCTTGGGCTTCACACATTGCTGAACGCTCTGTTAGCTATGGAGAATATGTTGGATCGATCGTGATCATCCACAGAAAATACCGATTTACTGCGAAATTAAGGGGAGATGCATCGTTTTGAAGGATTTTCAATGTAAAGTAGATCTTCTGCCTTCATTGATCAGTTATCAGTTGTGTTGCTCTTTAAAACAGACGATATGTTCCATTTCTTCTCGAAGTGAGCAATAACACAGCTTCGCTCTCGGCGCTCTCAAGTTGTGTCAGCGAGCCAAGCAGGAGTCAGTTATAAACTCTTGAGCTTAGTTGATGTTTTCCTGTTGATAGTTAATTGTTAAAATGTTAACTTTGTCTCTTGGCTCTATTGCCTGGTTGAAATACGAATTTGATTCAACATTTTATTATTTTGGATTCTCTCACGCACAGTCTCAGTCTGACACTGTGGGCATTGCTATTGCTGTTCACGGCAACCAAGATATCTAAGAAGAGAAAAAACAATTCTTTTTGGAATTGCTATAACTACGCAGAGGAGAAGTGCTCATTTTTCTTCTTCCCCAGAGAACCATTTTTTCGCCGTTTTAAGGATCCAAATCAAAAGTGAAATTAAAAAGCCATTAAGCTGAACCTGTGATAATTATTTTTTCCATTTACTTTTTCATTACCTACTCGTGCATGTTCTTTTTGTATGTCTGTATTTTTTTCTTATATCTCACAAGTTTTTTATGTATAGGAACTGGTTTCTGTAATTCTTCACGAAAAAAAAAGGTTCATTGACTACACTTCATGTGTTTTCTTGACCCGATATGTCGATTGCTATTCAGGGTTTTAAATCCACCTTTTGATCAGCCCAGGAGTAAAAATATGGCTGAAGATATACAAGAGCATGTAGCTGACAATATCTCATCCTATTTCCTTTCCAAATATCTGTTTATTAAATGTACACAAAGCCAACAGCGAAGCGATGCTACGATCTCCTATGTAACGCAATGGTTCCAACCTGAGCGTGTTAGCATGGAACCCGGCTTCCCGCTTGGCGGCACTACCTCTGCTCTAATTTCACTATCGGCGCAGTGAGCGTTCTTGGTCTCAAAATTCTTTGATCATGCCTGTATCTGTGTATCTAGTCCCACAAGTGTGACAGAATATCCGTTTGCTTACATGCACTACTATTCAGTCACAGTATGAGTCAACAATCCATGAAACTCATGCACACCAGTACTCATGCTTCATTCAGTTGTTCTACCATTCATTTTCAATTGTAATTATTGTTCTACCTTACAAAACATTTTCATTTGTGTTGTTTGTAGCAGCATGGCTTCTACCGCAGCTGTTTTGTTGATTATTCCTGTTTTTGTTCTTTCAGCAGCATGGCGACTGCCGCTGTTGAGCCAGAAGTGTTGACTGAGGTACCAGACGGCCTGAAGCGCCTGGTGCGGTACATCGTGCGTGGCTTCTACAGTGTTGAGCATGCGATTCTTCTGGACTTCCTTGTGCATCATCCATGCGTGAAGGAAGATGATTTGCTGGACCTGCTGCTCTTTGAGCGCAAACAACTGCGTGCGCTAGTGAACACCCTGAAAGCAGAGCGCTTCATTAAATCACGCATGAAGATGGAAACTGATCAAGAAGGTCGCATCAGCCGGCACAACTATTTCTTCATCAATTACGGGACATTTGTGAATGTTGTCAAGTACAAAATGGACCACATGCGACGCAAGATTGAAACTGAAGAGAGAGACAACACGCACAGGGCTTCATTCCAATGTTCTCAATGTCAAAAGAGTTACACAGACTTGGAAGTTGATCATCTGATTGACTTTGCCAGCGGACAATTGCACTGTGAGTTTTGTGGCGCTGAGGTGAAAGAGGAGGAGGCGAGCGAGCCACGCAGGGACTCACGATCACTCATGGAAATGTTCAACACGCAAATGACCCCAGTTGACAAGCTGCTTCGAGGATTAGATGACGTCACTTTAGCACAGGAATTGCTGGAACCGGAACCCACCGATCTGAAATCACTTCGGTCAGTTTTGGAGATCCATTTAGTTCACCTAAACTACTCTCTTCTTAATTCATCTCAGACCAAAAGAGTCGAGCAGTCGGTCAGGAGAGAGAACGACCTGGAGTGGAGACGCCTCGAAAGGAAAAGACTTCAACTATGTCTCCATGGACGACCAAGTCACCATCTCACTCGGTGGAGATGAGACCAAGAAAGCAGCGACTGTGGTCACTAAGGAAACGCCCATCTGGATGACCCAGAGCACAGTGGAGGGCTCTCAGTCAGAAGCCTTCTTACCTGTAAGAGATCTAGACTTACTGCTGCCATCTCAAATAGAAATCATTGCATATTTCAGGAGACCTCATCCAAAGCTGGTGCATCCAGCGCTGGAGCATCAGGAAGCCAAGAGAATGATGACATCATGAAAACGCTGCTCATGCATGAGAAGAAGAGTACCAACGACCCTATGGGGGGCTTGCCACGTGAGGACACTTCCAGCAGCGAATCAGAGGATGACTTCCAGCCGGCAAAACCAGCAGCTGCAGCCGTCACATTGGGCGCTGAAGGTAAGCACTTCATCTACCAGGAATCTCTGTTCTCTCTATTTTATTATTTTGCTTCAAAGAAGATTTTGAAGAAATGGAGAGTGATGACGAGGAAGCTGTTGCCATGGTGATGATTGGTGGACAACAGGTTGCGTTCAATGAAGTCAGTGAGGAGATGATTGCAAAGATGACTCCGTCAGAAAAGGAAGCCTACATTAAACTTGGACAAGACATGTATGAGGACATGTATGACTGATCCAGGCCTTCTCATTTCTCATCTATACTATATTTTATGTTTCTGTATTGAACATTTTATGTATGCATTAAAGTTGCTCCTGGTAATAAATATCCATTTATTTCGGACATAAAATCATTAGCCTATATAAGATTCATGTCACTTTTAGAATGCATTAGGTCACTTTCAGATTTCTTAATCAGTCACATAAATGCGCATGATTCAATGTGTTGTAGGTCTAGTAGGTCCACATAATTATCCATTTCTAAGAGGCAATTGAATGAACACCAATTAGGGAAAGAAATTAGGATTTAAATGCATCTTGCAAATTTATAGCAAAACAGAATATGGGGGGGGGGGATTATCACTTGTTCAGCTTGTAAGAAAATGGACACATGTAATCAAATTAAAATTTACAGATCTTCTGACTACATGTAGTATTATGTTATATTTATAACCAAACATATAATTGTCATGGATGAAACTCCTATAATGGAATACATAGAATCTACAGAGACACATGATCATGGAATTGCCTAGCAACTCTGGCTAAGGTGACCCACCATCTTTGGAAATGTTTCATGTCGCTTCTAGAATACGATAGGTTTGCCGCTCCCTTCATTGTAAGGCTCATTAAAAACGAGAATTATGTGGGTGAATGTGTAATCAGGTTACCAATATTATTTCGGAAGTTCAGAAAGTGACTAGCAAACAAGATAATTGGCTGTTGGTCACTCCCTGTTGGATTCTTTCGTTGCTGGCTCAAGGTTAGTCAATTCTGTTCCGAGTCTAACCCTGTATAATACCAAAGGCATTATCTCATCGCGTCTGGCCTTGTTGGGCAGCAATGCGGAGCCAATCATAAATTAAAATTTACAATAATAAAAATAATAATACCAGCAATGTTTGGAACTTATCCTTTCTCTGGAGGCAGTGTGTTCTGACTTCTGACAGTTGAACCAACTCAGCTCCTAATTACCCAAGTGACCTGGCGCCTAGAGAATAGAACAATAGGCCTGAGCAGCTGCAATTCAGATATGGTTGTAAATTTTGTGATTGCAGAAAGCTCATTACTTATTGACTTTATTGAGGTCTCATGTCTTGAGTGTAATAATACACAGAAGAATGGTTCTTATGGTAAGCAGCTCATTAGTTGTCAAATAATTGCATGGACTACCTAAGTTGTCACATGTTTCAGCTAACATGCATTTTGATATAGTGGATATTAAAACAAAAATCTCATAGCACTGAAGAATACGAAAATTTATTCGGTATCATTCTGCTGTGTTTTCTTGGCAGTTTTTTTGGCAGTTTTAGCAGCAGACGGCGCATCTCCATTCTCCTCAACCTCTTTCCCTCTCTTCAGTCCTTTCATTCTCCTGATGTTCAATTTGTCCAAATTCTGCCTCTCCATATGAATTCTGCCCATTTTGCTTCCAAATGCATCCCGAGAAATATTCTTCTTCTTGGGAACCTATCGAAGAGAAAATGTGAAAAGAATTCTGGAAGGATCGAAGTGCAAACCTTAGCAGCCTTGGGTACTCTGCATGCTCTCTTGAAAAGATCGTCTGAAGCTAGATGAGTTCTTCTGATACTCAGATCCAGTGATGGACCCATCTC
>KB307921.1:114687-147040 GCA_000328365.1 Capitella teleta
AAATGTATGTGTTTGACATCCATTGTTAGTAAAGTTTGCATAAAATGTGCTATACATATTTCATTTCCTCGCAGGTCAGATTCCTGTAGTTCCTTTGAACTTTGCGGCTCTTGCAAATGAGATGCCGTTTGAAAGGGATACGGTGGAGTTATGTGTGCGCGAAGTGCTGACGGCGTTCAACCGATCACTCAGTTCGAAGCGAAACGTGGAGTTCAGCTTCTCAGGCATTGGTCGCTTGTCAATTCGAAACAATAAAGTGAAGATGAAATTCTTCAAGGAATTCATTAACAGCATGGATGGTTCTGGACAACTGCTCAACGCTCTGAAAGACGTGCGTACTCATTTTGATTGTCCATGAATATTTCATCTTATAATATATTTTTCATTCTCTTGTATTCAAAGGATGCTGATAATGTAAGATCTTTATGTATATTATTATATTTGCATGATCTGCCCCATTTGATTCCAATCCATTTGAATTCTTTAACCTTGCATGCATTATTGAATGCTCTATTCCTTATAGAATGCATAAATTTGATTGCATGAATTACAGTTTGCGTAATAGTTTTAAGCAATTCAATCCGATAATATTTATTTTATAGTAGTATATGTGATTCATATTTTGTGATTCTACAATAATATATATTCCCTTGCTCATTAACACTTTGGGAATGTGATTCCTATTTGATTCAGTATTTAATCCATGCAAAGCAGAAATTGCAATTAAAATCTTGTAACAGATAATTTTTTTTTTTTCATCATGTTGTATCATATGATTGTAGATTTTCGAAGATTTTCTAAACTGCAAAAGGAATAAAAGGATAATTTGAATTGTTGAAATGTCAATGTCAAATCACTAAAACTTCATCATAACAAATATAAGAATAGGAAATATTTCATGTATCCAGCTATTCCAGTTGATTAGAGTATACTTGTATGCTGTTGACAAATGTTTTTTCCTGTTACAGAGGCCGGGTACTGTAGACTCAGTCATATCAAATCGACCACCCACACGATGTCATTCGACTAACACGATGGTTCTACCCAGGTCTGTTTTAACACTAAGCACATGTCTTTATATATGTTATGGTGGTTTTCTATAGAATTAGTCACAGCAATGGAAATCTTGCACTGGACAATTCCAGCGTGCTTCCTCCGATCATTGAGGACCAAGCCCCAGCAGAGGTCATGGAGGTCGTACATAATGCAGACCTGGTTGACTTTGCTCCTCCTCCTCCTGAATTTTCCCCTCTTGAGATTGCTCCTCTTGGAGAGGAAAGTGTTGATCCTGAAGGCCTCGATGTGGTTGATATGCCAGATGAAGGTATGCGTAACAAAAATTCCTAATTCTCTATTCATCAATTAAAGAATGAGTTCATCACTCTGAACACTGAGAAATGTCTGCCAAATGAAATGTTCATTTTCTACAACAGATGAGAAGAAACCTCCAAGTTACCAGAATGAACAGATGACAAGTCGATGCGGATCAAGGATGACCGCTCCCATCGCCAAGGCAACGGGCGTTACCTTCTTTGATGATTTCATTCCTAGTTCTGCAACGCCTCCTGTGAAGAGATCACTCTCTCCACTGAATGTGTACGTAGTGTTGCATGTGTTGCCAGTGTTGGTTTTATTATATTAATGATATATCTATGCAGGTCTCAAGGTGCTATTGATCCAATGCCACCAACATTCGAGAGATCTCGCAGCATGGATAGTTTCTGTCGACCATCTCCTCTGAAGGTTCCATCTCCCCCGTTTGTTGAGAAACCCGGTAAGTGGAGGTACCAAATCATGACCGATTCAATTCTTGATTTCCGTGTTGCAGCTTCTGCTTGTGGTCACTCCAACGCAGGACAAGAACTCTGCTACCTCTGCCACCAGAGGGCCCGGCGCAACATTCCAGTTTCGTTCACAGATGAACGAAAGAAACGTGAAAAAGAAGAAGATAAACTCTTGCAGGATTATCAATACATGAAGGAAACAGAGGCAGTGCTCACTGAACAGGTTTGCGCAGAGAATTGCAGTCATGATTGTTTTGATGTTTCTGCTTGTATCTTTGACTTATTCAGGAAAAAATGGTTGCCAAACGACAAGATCAACAGAAGACAGCGGCTTTTAACCTTGGTGTATCTGAAGCCATGAAAACTAAAAAAGAATTCCGCAGTACGAATTTTGTGGTATGCTTCTCATTAGTATGCAGCTTGAGAAAAAATTCATGATTTCATTTCAGCCTTCCTATATCTTCCAACGTCGGCCTTTGACTCCTCCGAGTTTCATCAAGAAAGAGGAATTGCAGAAGCATTTGGAGATGCAGGTTGGAGAGAAGGATTCCTTGCACAAGAAGCACAGAGCTGACGAGGAATTCATGGATCGTTTGGAGCAAGTTCAGCTGGCAGAAGAGTGAGGAAAGCAGTAATTAGTTGTGAACTTTTATTCTCTGTTGATTTGACAGTCTGGCAAGACAAAGAGAGCACTACTTGAAAGACAAGCGAGAACAGCAGGATATGTACAAACGCGCTCTGTCCGCTCAAGTATGTTCATCAATATTATGTACATAATTTTCTTATTCAAACAAATTTTCTTCAGTTGCGGTTCAAACCACTCCCGCTGCCTGCTAGGGTGCCGGATTCTTCTGAGCCAATTTTTGGTAAACACGATATGACGAACCAGAAGATGTTTGAGAGACGAAGAGTTGCTCACGAGTTGTACAAAGATCAGCTGCAGACAGTGGAGCAACGCAAGAGAGATGCCATCCTGCACCGTTTGAACGAGCAGAAAGAGGAGGAAGAAGTGTTGAAGAAAGCCAGGCATAAGTAAGCAGAACTGCTCTAATTGAACTCAAAAATACTGATGTTCCCTCAATGTTAGTCTACTGGATGACCGCGCAGATCGCTATGAAAGGATGGTCAACAACCGCCTGGATCTGGAAGAGGATTGGGCCGCGGCGGCTGCTGTAAAGAAGCAGCGCGAGCAAGAGGAGAAGGAGCTGGGGCGCGTGCCAGGGGTTCTCATCCAGGAACAGTGTGATCAGTACCAACGCTGCGGTCAATGCAAGCGCAGAACGCACAACTGCGGAGAATCCAACATATGGCGGGAATCGAGATACATCCCTGGCTCCAGGCTCATGGTTTAAAAGCTGCTGCGCATTTTTGTTAAGTTTTTTTCTACATAAATCTGAATATGCCATGGCGCTATGGAAAACGATCTCAAAATGCACGGCACTTTCAATTGATAACTGTGATATCTTCCTATAAGCATTTGTGGGCTATTATGTTTCCTTCTTTTTTCTTTTTTTTTCCTTTTTATCAGTATTATGTAGAACCATATGTGATTATTTTTATCTTTGAAATAATGAGTTTGTGGGGTGAAACATTGCACTGAACAATGATAAAATTTGTTCAAAAAGTGATTCTTCTTTCAAGGTTTGTGCCAAATATGTCAAAACTTCCATCCAGCTGACTTGTAATGTTCAAGTATTTCTTCGCCTTCATTTGAATGTATTCAGTATTGATCTTAATCAAGTATTGATTAATTGAAAGGAAGAAGAAAACTCATCTTTTTTCCCTCTCAATCTCTTTCATTTGTATCTTTCTATATTCTGAGTGCTTAGATCTACTTCTGCAGGATATGTAAATAAAGAACATGATGTGTTGCATAATGCATTTCAATCTTTAAAACCCTTTTCTTTTCCAATTAACATCATATTTGTTATAATTGAAGCATTTTCATCACAACTGAAACAAATGATCTTCGCTTTTTCTCGCTCTCTTCAAGTAATGGAATAATCTTTTCCAAATTCGGATCTTCTGCATCCAAATCAGCGCCACGGAACTCCCAGTGCACTCCCGATAAGACAGCCCTTCCTTCTCCTACTTCGCATAAAACAATTGCAGCTGGTTTGTCGCCGACTTCTGCATAAGATCCCACGACCTGCACGTCTGGTGATGGCTCCAACAGCACAAATTTCCCTCCTCCATTGAAATATGCGCTGAACGTCTTAGTCTCCTCAGAAGATCCAATGTCAACGATGGCGGCGTGTGCTCCCAGGGTACTTCCGTACTGGAATCCAGGGAATACTGGTCCTATGCAGTGACCTACATGGTCGGGAAAGAGAGAAGAGGGAACAGTGCATTAATTGGGATTAATGATGAATACTCTTGTAATTTATTAGGTATAATTTATAAGACGGAGCATATATAATTATGCACGTGCATTATGGATTGCATAGCATTATTAATTTATTATGTGCTTGGTCTCGGCACTATGCAATATAACAAAGTAAATGGCATTACGTGCTTAATTCGTGAAGCTTCTATTCAAATACGTCATTCGCTCGTAATCCATTTCACACAATATTATTGGTTTAACAAGTCAAAGCAAGCACTCTACCACGCGTTAGGGATCCTATAATTATAAGAGGATCTCTCGTTACCTTGCATTATTATGTATAACACGTCCGCACCCGCAATTCAGCAACTCACCTGGGAAGAACTTGAGCTTCCTAGCTCCGCACACTTCGAGAGGACCTCCTTTGTCAAACTCAATGTTTGCAGAGCCGAAATATCCTCCAGCGCAGATTCCCAAGTACGAACCACCACTGGCGACGTACTCCCGAATCATGTGCTGCCCTTCTTGCCCGAGGGTTTGCAGAAAACCCGAATCGTATCCACCGGGAAACGCCATCAATGCTGATCTTTCTTGCCACCCGCCTACAAAATCATCACATCACTGTACATGCACATGGCTGTAGTGTAGAAGTAGTATTGCACCACCGCAATATGATTCCAGTGACCATTGTATTGTAGCACAATGTAGGCTATATAGCTAGCTACTATATACTACGTACGTAGAACTATTGTATAATTTTATATAGCCTGAGATGATAGCATAGATAGCAGGATTGACGAATTACCTTTCAGTATGTCTTCAGGGTGGATCTTCTCTACTTTGAAGGACGTGCCTTCCGCCCACTCTCCGAGACAGGAACACAACCTCTGCACGCACAACTCTTCACCCCCGAGGCCTTCATAAACGAACAGGGTTTTCCTCCGTACCATCTGCAAGGGAAACGACGAAAACGGTCTTCAAATTATAGAGTGCATTTAATTCAAAGATATACGTGCTACTGACTAATTCGAATTCACCATGAAGTACACATGCAGCTCAGGCGTGCGTGTATAACACAGTTATTCCAATGGAACTGAATTTCAGAGGCCGATCGATACAAAAGATAACAGTTGAGGCTAGTGAAGAATGTGTTAACTCTGTCCTGATACGTCTCCCATGCGTTAAGTGATTTACATGCATGGCAGGAATGTTGAACTAGTTATAATCGTTATGCAATCATGATTTAGGCTGTGCGTCTACATTTCATCAGTCAATTAGATTTATAATTATATTAACAACAACCAAATGCATGTTTTGAAATACCCGTGTCACACTTTCATCATTGGATGTTACACGAATAATTATTATCTATTGCTTTCATGTTATATTTGTACCCGTGTAATTATATACATATGTAGATGGATCTCTACAATCAAAATTCTGATTCGAGTGTAGAATATTGGCGAGGGTTGGTGACATTAATTATTTGACCGACAGATCATACTACGTACAAGACGATATTGAAACCCCGTACTACCTCGAGATCAAATCCCGACTGACATTACTGAAGAGATCACGGAGAAGTAAGCAAATTAAAGTAAGACTTCAGTAGAGGCTACAGAAGCGATAAAGTTCAGCAAGTGCAAGTACTGACTACTGACCCAAATACATGTACAGTAGTATGTATATTTTAGCCTATAGATCAGATATCGATATTGGCCCGAATCCCTTCTCTGTGATTTTATCGATAGATTTCATCAGAAGCCGATTGAAAGCCAACATTCGGTTGGCTTTCAATCGACTCCTGATGAAATCGAGTATTATTTCCTTATATTATAATTATTATTCTTCCAATTTGGTAACCTGCGCAATTCGCATGAACAATGGGAATGCGCATGACTTTGGTAAGTTTGTTTTCAAAAGTACAAGTACACGAAAGAATATCGGGCAAGGAGAATTATATCACAGAGGAATGTATAGTGAATATATATATACCTCGATCCGAATGGGCTATTATTCAGCCCGCATCATTTGATTACACACAGGATCGTCGATTACAATACCTGCATCATCTGGTATCAAATGCCAGACCATTGCTCATCACAGAACAACCTGGTTTCGCGGTTTCGATATCATTTCATCAAAGGCAGAATAGTGAACAGATCGCAACCGCACAAGACGTAAATCTCACACGCACTCCCTGGACTAACGGACACCCAGTTATTATACTGAATACCCCTGAATATAGGAACCCGGTATAGGGAGAAGGGTGCGTATTATTGGGATACTGCCATATGCGGGACACATGTATGCTGAAGGGTGCGTTGCTGTTGGAGTTGTAGTAACAAGTTCATTCACCCGGTTATCATAACTCACCATAATTATATGATTTCGCGGACGAAGAAGCGAGTCTATCGGGATAAGCTATACGGTCGAGATTTCCCTTGAGGCACAATTCAAGCGTAAGAAATAGACAGTGATTTCCGCGTTCCTCTACGACCTGGAAGTGCTATGAGCATAAAAACGTTTGAGTTGAACCGTCAAAATCCTTTCTTCCTTCATAGCTGCTAAAATGCTGCTCAATCAATTCTAAGGTCAAGGGGTCAAAATCTATAATCAATTATTACGCTTTACCGATCGATTATAGGAGTAGTGAGGGAACGATTCAATTGTCTATATTTAGTACAATTAGACAGTATTCAAATTCGACCGCTGCGTTTTACACACGTACCGCACGCCCTGAATTAGAGTGGAAACTGGCGTTGATTTTGCCCCTGTAATGCCAATCCATCACGGGTCTATAATGGTAATCAGTGTCTGCATGCGATGAACACTACAGGCAAAGCAGTAGGATGGCCACCAACGGCGATCGACGCGTCATCACTCACCGCGAAATCGATCATCTCAGATCTGCATCGATCGGCTTTCCATCTGGATTATCCTGCCCCCAATCAACGGCTTCCGGTGGGAAACCGGAAGAGTGGAAGTGTGTCGGTAGCCATGTTGGTGTGGTCTCTAACCTCATCACGCTTCCGGTGTATAAGTAATAAAGCTCTGGATGGCAATCTGTGTGCCATTTCTCCAGGGGGCAATGAAGCCAACCCATATATTGCCCCTGATATGAAGTCATGCGGAAAATGAATGCTCCCTCGGATAAGGAGGACACGGTGAAATTATTGAGATCCGCGCCCGTGTTGTGAGAATAACCCATCCATCACTGCCTCTATATTCTAATACAATGTTACAGACATTGCTTCTCCCTTGAGTGCAGGGAAAAAAAATTGGTTCCCTACACAACAGAAAATATTATTGATTAGAGATTAAAGATGAGGTTCTGTTCGAGATAGGGTTTTACATGTGTCTCCGTACGTACTATGCAGAAGAAGCACGCCGGTCGCCGTGCTGCAAGTGGGCCCCCACGAGATATGATTTATCAAGCAGCGCGGCCAGCATCACAGTGCATAATGGATAGATGTAATCTGCTCTTGCAGGTGCTTATTCTACGCACGGTTGGCGTTTTGCTTTATGGCGCGTGCATGTGATCCACTGATGATGTGTTTGGACTGCAGGGTCCCGGGGGATGGCTGTGATTATGGCTACAATTCCGTCTGTTGATTTCACACAGCGGTGGGTTTGAAGGAGGAGGCGCTGAGCGCAGGCAGCGCCGCCGGATTTGCATCGGAAGTGAATGAAAGAACACACGCATACGAGTGTTTGCCATGCCTGATGGGCGCCCGAATGCCGCCCTCCTCCTCATCCTCCTCCTCTTCCTCCTCCTTCCTCTCCCAGAGCTGGATTATGTCTGCGAGGGATGCATGAGCAGGGTTTTCTAGGATGTCGCAGCACTTTCGCTGGTGGGACGAAGCGAAGAAGCCCGGAGGAAGCCTCAGAAGCTTCGAGGAAAGCGGAGAAAACGGTGAGTGTCTGTCAACAGTAAACGTTAATGTCACCATGATTGCATGGGTCGTGTGCATTAGCCCAGTCATCCAGGCATACAGTTGACGTAATGACGCTATGTACGTGAATATATATTTCAATGCTTATTTAGTTTATATTTGCTATGGCTGAAACTTGACGACCGTCAAAAGAAAACCAACGATTTAATTCGCTTAAACGAGCTTGAAATCATAATAATGTTTCGATACTTTGAAATCACATTTAGACCTTGGAGGCTTGATTTTAATCAGATCTATTACATGTAGGGCCTACAATGCACGTAATCAATAAAGCGGTCGTTGAATTCAGCAGTGTTGCTTGTTCCCCAGAACACGCACCCGTCTGACATTAATGGCTCTTTTGTGTATATCAAATAAATCATATGTAATTTTTATCGTGGATCTCATGCATGCATTAGACACCTCACATCTGAAATCTCGATTGAAACACTCTAGTATGAATTCCTGATGTTGGTTCGTGGCTAAAGAGGCAGAGTGGGGTTTGGAGGATGGTTCTAATATGCTGCTTATTATCGCCCTCAATTCGTTCAATGTGTTTGAGGGTTTTTTTTTTTTTCTTGTTTCTCTCAGCAAAAGGGTTTTGTAAAGAGTCCTTCACCCGCCAGAGTGCGCGGTGGTGTGGTCTGCAAAACTCATTGCATGATCTGCAAGGGAAACAGAACAACGGGTGACGATGCATCTTTTAGGTTCGTGTTGGTCAGGGCAGAGATCAGCTTGGAATCTACGGGGGTGGGAGGGGGTTGGGGTGTATGGGTTGGGCGTTTTGGATCGATGTTCGATATTAGCTCTTTATGGGGTTTGGATTTTTTGGACCGAAAGGATCCGGAATAGAGACGAAGGGGTAGGAGAGTTCAAGGGTCATAGAGGAGTTGAAGGAGCTACGCGAGACGAAGGGCGCGGCGATGAGGGGGCTACTCCTATGACATGCAATGCTTTTCCCCAGGGAATGACCTCTCGATCTCCTTTCCATCGGCATAGCTGCTTGGGCTGCAATTCTCCCAGTGGCCCTATACCTTATTCATGACCCGACCGGAAGTAAGGTTCCCCCATCAAAGCAATACCACCAGGGGGCAGCACTCTCTTCAGATCCACGGCCAGTATTGTAGACTGTGTGCCTGGAATATCGAGGATCTCATCTTCTGTTGGTTGTGTGTACTTTGCTGGCTTTTAGGGTCATTCCCAGGCGAGCTAATGGCTAAATAACAGCGCAACATTGCAAGATCTTAAGTGCCGCCCGAAAGGGTTTTATCCTGTATGGCCGGCTACTTAACCCACCGGGTAAAGCGGCATTAGGTTGTGTTTAGTGGTGATATCCGTATACACAAGCAATGAAACTGATCGAGGCAGACAACAAGATTCGTTTACGTGAAAGCTTTCACAACACTATGCTAGAGGCCATCCATTCCATCCTTATTTCTGGCTGTTGCATTTTTTTTTTTTTTTTTTTTTTTTTTTTTTCAAATCAAATAATTATAATAAATTCATATGTGTACGTGTGCATAATAATATTAATAAAACCACACTCTTGCCTTTCTGAATACATGTAATGAAGTCCGTTATTATACATTGGTTTCTATATACACATCCAGAGGACGCCAGGGCTCTTAATCAACCCCGATGGATCTATCGATCTCCTGACACTATGGAGCTGCCACATGCTGTCGCCGACTTTATTTGTCTTCTTTTGCAATGATTGATGCTCTAATGATGGTAGATTTTGTGTGTGAATTAAACAAAAGTATCCATTCTAATATGTAAAGCAGCGAACTGTTCTGTGATCATTAACATCATTAGCATATATAAGTATAAAAAGAAATGTAAAAACCATATAAAATAAAACGTACATTCATGTACACATATATAGAGAAAATCAATGTAATTATGTTGCGCAAATATAGTAATACAGGGAATTTGAACAATAGGGCCAATGTAAAGGCTTTATGGCACCGCGCAAATAACCTTAAACATACACCACCCGCCACCGACACACGCATACGACGGGGGGGGGGGCTGTATCAGGTCACACGCCACTAGTAATTATGCACAAGCGTATACAGTGTACTTCCAGTATTGACTAGGTAATAGGAAAGATCTTATATATCAAGATGCGCAATTCGTGATCTCTACCTCAATCGTTTCGTCGTAGCCATACGCCGTGCAATTGACGTCACTAATTAAAACGTTTGCAGGGAGCGAAACTATAATTGCACATGGGTTTTGACCGAGGGATGTCCATTATTAAATATTTACAATCGTCCATGCAGTCAGTGGAATTGCAATTATTCTGCGGTATTATCTCGTATAAGTAGAGTGGCAGCTAATATGCCTTTGCGGTGCATGATGGCCGGCATTTGAAGTTAACGAAGCAGTATTGGCGGTGGATTGTATCCTTACTACATATGCTTACGAATATATTATTGGAACTATAACCATCACACCAATACAAAAAACAAAACATTTTGAATTTTATCCAATGTAAATTAAACCATTGGGACTGTCAATTATATAAATGTATATTTTTCTAAGTATTTTGCAATACAGTATGTGGCGCCATCTGCTTATTTGGAACAACATCAATTAAGGTTACCGCATGCGTCGGAGTTAAAAAACAAACCCCAAAAAAACAACAACAAAACAAAAACAATATTCATGTAGGATTATAACTGTTCATAAAATTGGATTACACGGAACCCTAACGATGCCATTCGATATGAAACGGATAGTTGCCTCATGTTTGTTATCAGAAGGCAAACTAAAGCTGCTTCGAGATCTGGAGCGTCAAACGATATCAATCGTAGTTGAGAGCGACGAAAATCACGAAAAAAGCGAAGCCGTTCAGTGATAAACATCGGACAACAGTACGCTGCTGCTAGCGCTGGCACGAGTGACCAAACCTCTCCGAATAACGGATTCGTCGACTCGACCGAAAGTGAAGAAGCTGCTTCAGCTGCAGTTGAAGTGAAGATATATCGCAGCCAGGAGGATGTTACGATTCTAGGAAGGGGGCCTGTCCTGCATGCGAGTGGCAGCAATGAAACCGAAGAGAGCTACCCGAAAAAGACTCCGAAGAAGAACCCACAACAGCTGGAAACCCGAAAAAGAAAAAGCCTTTCTTTAAGCAAAGCCAGCAAGTTTTCATCGGGTGAGTTTCAACAGCAGGCAGGGGGAATTATTCGTGAGAGGATTTTGGGTTAAAGGGAGGGTGGAGAAGCGCGTGGAATGTTCGATTTACTACGATTATATGCTAGAAGGGAACATGCTGATAATAGATGCTGCATGCTTTCATGGTCTGATAACGCTGTGCTTATTTCAAGTTGACGAGGGAAGGGAGGAATGCGCTCCATAGGCAACGTGTCATAAAACATGGTGGTATTTGCATTACTATTGACGCGCTTCTTGCGTTCTGTAAAGAGAAGGAAATGATAAATGGCGAAACCAGAGCCCCGAGGTGCTAATTCCGCAGAGATGTTGCATATGCTCTGAGCATTTACTTATTAACTATACACTGTATTAGGTATTAATTGGACTTAAAACTATAGGCTGTTGACCACAACATTGCATTTGTATAATATGTACTTGTGTTTAGGTGTTTCATTTGGATTTTATACAGGGGATAATTTTATTTGAGTCGCGAAATACACCAGATGCGCTGTGTGTGTTAACAATTATATGTACCACTGTTGGACCGGAGAGAGGTGTGAATGTATATCAGAGCAATTTAGAACATGTTGATATGATCATCACAAGCACTTCAAAAGCGTGTGTTGTGATTTACCTCACACAATATGCTTCTCCTGCCCCTGTTATACAGGAAGATAGCTAATATTTATAGAGCAAGTCAGTTGGAGAGAAAAAAGTTCTTTATATTCCCGGGATACACGTTGCTTTTCATCGCCTCATTCATTGATGACTGTCAGTGCGTTATGATGCTCTCTTGGTGCGTTATGATCGACCATGGAATTATGTTGATTTGCAACCAAACTGCCTGTGCATTGTGTGCGTAATTTGTGTGATTTGCAGATTTCCAGTATCTGTCTTTATCTGAATCGATATTTTGTCCCTATGACTACTTTTAGGGCACAATATTATCATCCGACACGCCCCAAGTTGTTTATGATTCATGAACCCCTTGCGTTATGCTGTACAATTATTTGCCATGATGATGAAGGAAAGTGCGTTATGAATCTGCACGAATGCCTCTCGACTTTCGGCAATTGTAATACACTGCATGTGTGCTTTACATCCTCCCTATAATATTGAAATTATGCATTTCGTGTAATGATGTTTTCGTCATGCCCGCCATCCAATTACTATCGTATTGATAATTAGTATAACAAGTACTGGATATTCTTTTTATATTATAAGGATTTTGATAGGAAAATGTGTTTGCGCAACAAAAGCAATGGTCGGCCAGAACGCAGCAATGAACGCGGCGGTATATTTACATCAGAGCGCCGTTGCTTTTTATGGTTAGATTGGGTCGTGTGATTTTTATCAGAGTTGGGGCAATATGAGAAAGGGGATGGAGTTGGGGTTAAACCCCAAGGGACACATCGGTCAATGTGAATAATATGAAGCCCCATTGCAACGGCGATGTCGCTGTTTTAGCTCCCCGGGCGCCGCCAGCATCGAAGGGCTCAAGATGAGCATATTCGCCAGTTTGGTCTGCGTTTGGAATATTAAGGAACGCTACGATTGGGGTAATTATTATTATATATTAGTTTGATCTCGGTCGAATCGTGTGCATGCAAATATTATAGTACGTGTAATGTACGCAGTACACATGCTTCAATACTTGTGTATGGTGCTACGTATATCTACAATTGTAGATATACGTAGCTGAGTGAAATGGGCAAATTGTCGTGTCATTTGCGGCGTCTATAAATAGCCATGGGTCGCGCAGAGCCTCAGTGAGCAAAAAGTGAAATGAATTTGACAAGTCCAAATTAAATGGTAGATAAGGCGAACTTTCTCCAAGTTGTATTTTATTCTGTTACAATATATTGTCGAGTATTGGTATCAAGGAGAGTATCAACTGAAGGAGAAAGAGAAGAAATATATAATACTATACTTGTAATATGAAGTTAACACTCGATAAAATAATACATATTTACACATGGAATTACCTGTAAATTGAATGCCTTGCTTGCTGGTTGATTACGGTAATTGACTGTTGGAAGCTTAAACTAAAACCTCATCTGACGCGTAATCACTTTCTTAAATACAAGTGTACTTAATCAGAACGACATGGGCCCCGTGATTAGTACAATTATAACAGCATTGTATTTCATGTGCCTCGGTAGCGCAGTAGGCAGCGCGTCAGTCTCATAAACACAATTCGCTGGAGATATCTGAAGGTCGAGAGTTCGATCCTCTCCTGGGGCAGAATTTTTTCGACTTCAATTTTACATTTTGTTTTTTATTTTTTATTTTTTTTTTTTTGTATTAATATTTCAATTATTAAAATATAATATATCTGATTAGGCAGCTTGGATTTAAAAAAGAAAATGTATCAAAAAGAAATTGTTTAATGCACTGTAAGGGAAAATAATCCTTATTAAGTATTACAAGGTTGTTATAGTAATTATTAATCTCTGGTTAATACAGTGCTGATAAATTGCCAATGAATTCAATTATGCAAGTTTGTATTGTGAATAGAGTCGCTGACATTCGGACGTCAACTACTATATAGACCTAGGCCAACATGCAGCACGGATACACGAACTTACGTGCTATATTTATTAATGTTAGGCATACACAGTACACACTCTACACATGTACACGATGTACTATGATATATGTCTATTAAAACTTGTTTGCATATAATATTACAGAGAGTAAACGTTTGCGATAGGCCTACTATATGAACTGAAATGTATAGCCTAACATATATTTGACATTTTCATCAATGTCATAATCATATAGGCCTACTACTAGTAATACATGATAACATAATATTATTATGTACATGCATACTAGTATTTGTACAATAGTTACATGAGTATCTCGATTCGAATTCTCTCTTATATCCCGCATAACCAACCATAGTACGGAGGCCATAATTATATGATCCCTTATCATGAAGCGAGACACTCGGAGTTCAGCTTCTGGTGCGTTATGATCTTATGGCTGTTGCAATCGTTTCGCGTAGATTTTGTACGTCACACGTACGCGTACCAATGATTTGATTGAGTGCACGAACCACTTGTTCTTGCGCATGCGCCTACGTCACAGCCATCGATGCATTGGACTATTTCAAGGCTACAATTGACTGGGCCTACATGTAGTGTGTACGGGTTGAGCACAAATTTGGCAAACGAGTACGCATTGTCTAACGAGCAGACGACGCCACAGCACCAGTTCGGTCGGAGCGGCCAACTGGGTGGTACACAATGAACACGCACGTGTGTGTAGCCACGACAAAGCAGTTATGATTCACAAGGTTCCTTTTTTCGTCTGGATGTTTGTAGTCATGGTGTTCATGTCGGTTAAATTTGGGAGGCATATACCCAGATAGCATTCAAGTGTCATTGTGATACCTATTATAGTGATGGGTTATGGTTACGGACTTAATACTTTGCATTGTATGTGTATATGCTTTTCGGACTTGTGAGCATTCGGCCTATCGACCCAATCCCACGTCCATGCATGCAGCCAATCACTTCAAGCCTGACAGTGATATGTGAAAATGAAGACGCAATCTTGATTATCTCCTCCTGTGTATGAAGGCCAAGTTCAAGGAATTTATGAATAATTTATTATAAGTGATTAATATTTCCATTTGTCTGAGTATTTTTGTTGTTGTTGGAATGTCAGTCATGCCAGGGGAATGGCGCTTCATTTAGGGTCGAATGCAAGTGACCCAGACTGTTATAACTTTTGGATCACTCTGTACAAATATCCCCTTTTAATATATACCTGATGCAATGTTAAATCCGTCCGTATTTGAGCATGAGACTAAATGTCAATTCCATAACTGATCGAGTCTCCACCGGATGATGTTTTCCCCTTTTGCCCTCGTGAGGGCAATCAGACAATGAAATTTCGCGGCTTCAGTTTACTTGTTTCCGTTCTTCAAACACAAATTGGTTCTGGCGTTCCAGACCTGAAACCTATTGTGCATTCCAACCAAACAGATATACTTATAATATTAACTAGTTGAAACACGTCAAAACACGTGTAACCTTCGAGGAGATGCAGATCGCGAGAAAGTGAGCCACATGCGATCAATTAATAATTATGTACACTTAATTATTCGGCACATTCTCTGTTTCTCCACGCCGTTAATCGGCGGATTATATACTATGCTTTTGTTTCTGTACTCCCTTGAACACCAAAGTCTCGTGCATTCAATATGCAAAATACAATAAATGTCATAATTTGGGGGTCGGATGGGAAGGAAAAACAGAACATATTAAGGAGAACACTTCGTAAGTATTCGTTATTAGGCGTTATTTAATTCAATTTTACGCTCCAGATGTGCTGGCAAAAACTGTAATAATAACAAAGAATTAATTGGTATCCGAATTTTATGATAATAGTAACACGATGTTATTTTTTTCCTCTACGTAGAACAGTCAAAATGTAGATTGCATTCTTTTTGTTTTAAGAACCGCATTAATTAATAAATTCCTGTTTCGTAGTGCTTTAATTTACACTGTTTGAACTTTGAACTTGTGACTTCTTCAAATCTGAGATATGTTTTCATGTTTTATATGTATTTTTTTAATTCTTTGCACATGCCATTGAAATATTTGATTGTACAATTATTTTTGCAATACAAATGAATGTATATGATATGTATATGTATATTATTTGTTATTAATTATTGCTGGAATGACAATCTATAGAATTTGATACGTGGAATGTGCCCTCATATTTACTTACTTACTAGTCACATATCCGTTGAACGCATTCGAAATGACTTTTACACCCTACCATTGAAGCACGATTATTATTATTATTATTATTATTATTATTATTATTATTATTATTATTATTACTATTATTATTATTATTATTATTATTATTATTATTATTATTATTATTATTATTATTATTATTATTATTATTATTATTATTATTATTATTATTATTATTATTATTATTATTATTATTATTATTATCGCCAATTAATGTAATTCGCTCTTCTCGTAAGTTGCAACATTAATACGCATTGGATGTGCCTCAATTTGAGAGGTTTGTCATTGTAATCCACTGTCAACCGAGTGCTGTTGTATATATAGGTGTTAACAAATATCACTTTAACTCAACGATCCATTTGCACGGAAAGAGGCACTGCCTTTGGGCCCACGAAGCTATTTTTGGTGGCAACTCATCACGTACAATTTGAATATAATATATATCTTCGAATAATTAATCATTTAAAATTTAATTAAATTAAAATTTGCTTGAGCAAACACGTTCAATCGGGAATAATTCTCTTTCATCCAATGCATATCTTCAAAGTTCAAACTTCGATTACCGGTATATATGTATTTCGTATCCCATAAAAAATGAATAATCGACAAATATCTGAAAATCCTCAAATTTACAGGCAGTGTGCTTCCATTTTAACTGTGATTCTGCACCCGATGCCTCCAATAGAACCAAAATAGTAAGCAACATTTATGCCCACTCCTGGACCTTCATTTAAGCCGTAAAAATGCTTCTTTGCATTGGTTTCCTCATATTTTCCAAGGTTCCTGCGTCACTGGAATGGAACCAGGGCGCTATATCTGCAGCACTGCAGAGCGGGTGAAGCAGACCCCAATGCTCCTAATTCATCATAATCGAGGGTGCAACATGGGAGCTCGTAAAACGCCCGCAATTTTGCCTGCTGCATTGCATTCTGGGTTCCGTTTGGCGCGAGAGTACAGCCGCGGTGTAAGTGCTATTGTGTTTAAATCGAGGCCGCGTACCTATAGGATATATAGCGAGCAGTGATGAAAAGACTCTATCAGCATGGATTTGAATGACAGCGATCTCCTAGCACTGGTATGGAAGCCAGAATTGATGCGTGAGTTGTCCGATTTAGACAAATTGCTGCGTGTCGGTCTCAGCCGGTTTCTTTGTTGCATGCTCTGTTTCCATCACTTGATTGCTTCCTGACAAACATGAAGCAACGAGCGCCTTGCAGTTCAGGTCAATGTTAGATGGAGGAGTGTCGACAGATGTCTGCTTATTTTTCCACACTTCAATTTAATTAAGAGTGTATTCGGATGGCTCTGATGTCTAATTAAAACAGCAAGGGGTCGAATAAATGTGCTGCTAAATGATAAATGTAACTCGTCCGATTTCCGTATAGATTATGCTTATTGGTGCGATAGAAACGCGTTCTTAAGGTTGCACCATGCATCAGGTGGTCTACATTGAATGTCATAGGATTGAAGGTCATAAGATTCATTGTGTATCGGATTGGCCAGCCGTCAATTTCGTGCATGGTATGATTATTATCGGCGCCCTTTCTTGGTGGGGCTTTTACGCTGGACTGTGATAGGTTTTCATAGCTCTTAATCTGCTCTGTGGGGAGGTTAAAGGTGGCGAACAATTACGGACTTCAGTTTACTCCATAAAAATGTTCCCTTGGTGACAATTCTAGGAATACACCGACTATGACAATGCCTGGAGTTTATTGGTCATATACAATGTAGAACAATAAAGAAATTGGTCGGTCAGAAATGTTCTTGTCTGACCAGTCTGAGTAAGGGGTGATCGCTGCCGTATACAGATCGCTGTAATATTGTCTGCAGCAATTTATTCGATATACATTCGTATAATGAACACTGGTACACTGTTATTGAATGTGTCCATTATTTACACAACTGTGAGCCATGTGTACTGTAGGGTACATGCTCATGCCATGACACAATTATTGTGTCTGGTACATCGCATAATTATTTGCTAGTTAGTGATCTACAGTTTACTGTGTGCTTTATCATGGTATACATTGTAATTATTGCATGTGTGGTCAATACTGGTCATGGAAGTATGATCGAAGCCAGCTGACAAATTCCCTCATTATGCCATAATTATTCAGATGTAAAATTAAGATTCGTATACAAATTAAGTGAATGATTACAAGTAGGTTGCTCTATAGAAGTTTTACTGTACGTACGCTGGACGTGGGGAAGCTACACAGTTAGAGGATCGCATAACTTAATGATCCCCACATTTGTGAACAGCGGTGCAATGAGTACTGGGTCCGGTCAATCGCTAGGTAAACGAAAAAAAAAAAAAAAAAAAAAAAAATTATGCTGATAAGAATTTTGTTTGCGCGCGAAACACAACCACGCCCTGAGCCACAACGACGAGACATTAGAATTATTTTTAAACATATAGCAGTTTTTGTTTGCAGTTGTTTTAGAATTTAGACTGGTGAATGCATTTCCTAGTGCTTGGTATTGGGTAGAGCGCAATCAAATATGCAATGTACATAATATTACCGGGCAGCTAAGGTAGCCCATAATAACCATTACATGTACATGTATAGGTTAATTATAATAAGACATGCCACTTGCTTTCCTTTTTTTTCCTACGATAAAGATTTGAATAAACCAGAAACTTTTCGGGCAAAAATTAAGTTCCTCATATAAATTCAGTTTAATTGCCAATAGCGTTACCCAGTTACACATCCAAACAATGAATGAATAATACCTGTATAAAAATGTCTCTCTAATTTTTAAACGTTACATTCGATTCATTCGGGATTAAAATCCCATCAATGAGTCACCATAGATGAGTCGATGCTGCTAATATCAACGTAAAGAATTATCTCAATACTGTGTATTTATCAGTCTATATAAAACTCCATATACACATCACTCTCTATATCTTCACATCAGTCGGGTTAACCTGTACAGACCATCCATGTGTATACAGAACAATCGTATTCTATTTCGGCCACAACAGTTATGAAGATGGCGCGTGTAAACATGCGCTGAGGCCGAATACTTCTCTTGCGTATAGTGCATGTCGGCCGTCTCGTCTCCTGAGATCCACACATGCATATTTCATGTGGCCAACATTCAGCGCCATTCCGCTGTCAGACATCATGTTATGAACACCGCTTTGTGACCGACAACTCTGTGTCGCCGCGTGAGGGATAAATCTGATCCAGGAATCGATCATGGAGCGACGAACGAACAGCATGCGCTCCATTGCCGGATCGTTGAGGGGCAGCATCCGCGACATCCGGTCGAAATCCCTTCGCCGAGCGTCATCATTGTCCGCTGCGTTGCACAAATTGGGATTAGGCGGGAAAGAGCCGAAGGCGAAGGAAAAGATGGAGGATCAGAAGAGGCCTTCTCGAAACGGAGGTAATACAAACATGCATTCAACCATTTTCTCTTTTAGTAAACACTCGACTCTTCTGTTTATATAAGAGAGATCTACACGCGTGCGCCCAGAACATTGCAGACATGTATTGTGTTGTATTCCTCTTCGTTTCTGTAGCTCTCTCTCTATGCTTAGTAGCCGTGAGGTGCTCTGGTGAGAATACCTGCCAATATTCGTAATACCTGAAGACAGGCTGTTTTCATAGATTGTCTGGTGTGCTTTTGTTTTTTCTTGAGTTTCCCTGCTCTCCCTTTCTTCACCTCATCCCGTGAAACATTGTTCACGTCGTTTCACTCAATCATTGCGTATTATCATATCTTCCATCTGAGCGTTTGACGCACTGATACTGTCGTCATCCTTATCATGCATGCATATCGAGCCATCTGTTGATTGTCGATCGCTTCTTTCCTGGCCGCAATGAACTAAATCGTATGCTGCAATGAAACATTTTTTATCTACCATCATATAGTATATATTATATCGATGATTCAGTATATCTACAGCGATATACGTGATTCATATTTATTCTACCTGTAAACAATACCCAATGCAATCTCTCTGCGTACCAGCATGTGTTGGGCTCCTTACTTCGTTTTTTTTTTCTTTCGCATTTGGCTGATTGGAAATTGTATATATGGAATGTGTATACGCGTGATAATGCGCCCGGTTGATCAGGTGTAAATGCTTCAAAAACAAGTTTTTGTTTTTTTTCTGCATGCAATAGATGTCTCCGGAGGGGGCTGCATGATCGGCTAGTTCATTTCAACATTCAACATTGAGGTAAAATGCACATTGCGGAAAAACATTGCTGAATAGGAAATCTGCGCACGAATGCTAATATACATGTATACAGACCCAGGTGGCGAAGCACCTGAATGACCTTGAGTACATATATATGAAGGCGTTGAGGTGAATAGACAAGCCAATTAACAAGACGAGGCCATGAGGTGAAGCGCCATTGATCTGCGCATGTCTGTTGGTAAAACAGGTTTCCATTAACCTCAGAATCCTGAAGCAACTGTGATTAGACTGAGGAGGTGAGCAGGCAGAAGTAACGCAACTTCTCAGGCAAATTTCCAAGGGTAAACGAATAAAAGCATATTGCTAGACAAATGAATTAAACAGCCGGTCAATAACCCTTTGTTTGCCAATATTTCTGTCACTGAGCCACTATTTCAAATGAATGGTCTCACAACACGATCGTATTACTCCCAAGAGTGAGACGATAGCAATAACACCGATGATGCGATGATGCAATTATTAATGAGCGTTCGTTTCAGGAACCGAGAAGTTCCAGAACAGCCAGAACCACGTGGAAGAGCATCCTCTTGAAGTCAACTATTACTGCGCAAAGATCAGAGACCAGGTGACCTCCCTCTCCCCTTCTCCATCAAATCCCATCGCCCTTCCTCTGTACACATAGCACACAGTGGTTCGTGTCCATCGGGGCTTGGCTTCGTGAGCCCCAATGACAGTCATGTTGACTTAGTGTACAGGGTGTGATGGGCGTGGGGGGCTCAGAGTTTCGGATAAACGCGAAACCGTTGCAGGCTTTTGGATTGTAAATAGCTTTTTACACGATGAAACGATGAAATTGCTTTGTACTCGCACCCTACAGACACCCTGGTGTCAGTACTCAGTACTGCCCCGATCTCCTCGTTCTGACGTTATCCGACCGGAATGAAAGATAAGCCAAATGCCTGGCATATGGCATGACCGGAAAGCAGTGCACCCATCAGACTCAATCAATGGCATTCAAGGGCATTCAACTCGAGGTTGTGCGAAAGCGAAGATGAGTACATTTATGCAGACACAGCGCCCCTCGAGCATCTATGGAGAAAAAACCAATGAGGAGCACAATTGTATATGCATGCATTGCAATTGCACTCCAAATCCCATATCTTTTGTTTCTCCTGATCTTGGTGCAACTACAATGTAAACTTCGTAGGTTCACGCCCATTATTCAGCTACAATGTACTTGTATTATATTCCTATATGTTATATTAATACTCCATGCAGGCCAGCGTGGTGATCCAGCTCCGGCCTCAAGATGCGCCCAAGCGATTCGCTTTCAACAACTTCTCCTCTCCGACCGCCTCTTCGTCATTCGGGAATTATGTCAGCAACAGCAGCAGTTCCCCGCGTGTCGATGTCGTCATCCCACGCGTTCCTCTGCGCATCGTCTGCGTGGTCGACGTCAGTCACAGCATGGCGGAGCCTTACGGAGCGGCGAGGATGGCGAGTGGGACCTGCACCGGTGATGATGAGGAGGCAGGCGTGTCGAAACTGGAGCAGGTGAAGCTCTTTATGCAGCTGCTCATCAGATCAATGAGTCAAGAGGAGTTCTTGGCCATTGTCACTTTTGGCACCAATTCTACGGTCGTTGTGCCCTTGAAGAAAATGACTCAGGAAGCTAAGGTTGAGTTAACGACGTGTTCGTAATTGTGTAACATGTGGTCATGATATACAGGACGAAGCGTATCGTGCCGTCAATGAGATCGAAGTTGGTGGAGTGACCAATATGTCCTCAGGTATTCTCACAGCGATTGATTTGTTCAGCACAGATTCAGTAAAAAGGTAAGTCCGTTTTCACGCATCATTCACAGTTTATTTACGAAATATATATTACATGTACCGGTATATACATTAAGAGCTTAAGTGCATCATGGGCAATGAAGAGATACGCTTAATATGTGTCATCATGATGGTCGATTTGAAAGACCGGGCAACCGGCGGTTATGAAACACTTGCAGCACAAACAGTGCATCTTTGAAATTCCCTTTCAGATTCGGCATCAGACGCCTGAGTGCCGTTAGTCCATACTTGAGCTCCCATTATTCTAGTGATTCTAAAAATAGGTATATTCTTAATATGCGAGTGGCCTCTTTGGTGGTTGTGGAACTCTTCGATCCTAATCTGGTTGTTGATTCACTTGTATAAACTTTCTGGATATTAGTTCACTAGTTACGGCGCAACTCGAATGTTCAAATTCATGTGTCTCAATTCAATTGGTGTTTCTGTCAACTCATCCGATATCTTGAAGATGACTGGCACAACAACGGATTAAATTGAGAAAATTAGGTGCTAACTTATGAATTATGAGCCACCCTATGCTATGACAATCTTGCCAATGATGCAATTTTTGTATTGATGATCATACTCATAATGATATGCCAAGGTCTGTTGTTATAAAGCTGTCATCTCTTTTCATTTGTGCCTTGCCATTAATGTCAGAAACGCAATCGGTGTGTGACAGATATTACATTAATTATTGATCAGCAAAAACAATAGGAACAATCGATCTCAAATTATGGAGATTTGAAGAGATAAAAGCTATGAAAACAATTTGCAAACACTCCTGGTGTGGAAATATCAAGGCCCCTTCTCTGGCATGCGACCATCATCTGTATGCGTATATACACACAGAACGCGTATTAATTGTTGTTTTATTGCAGGCGATATTTCGATGACAACATCGTGCTCTTCACAGACGGTATGGCGAACGAAGGCCTCATTGAATCTTCCAGTATGATTGAGGCGATCAGGCGGAAGATCAACCTTTTGAAGGACGACTGCCACTACGAGAAGGATTACCACGTCAAAATCAGCGCCATGGGGACCGCAGGGTTTCTCCCAGAAATGCTCTTCGATGTTGGACAGACATTTAGCAGTGATCCGTACTACTTTCTGGAGGATGGCGCTAGTCTTGAGTTGAACTTGATGCGTCCTATTCTGTTGAGGAAAAGCAGCCTGGTGACGAATGTGAAGGTCAACATCACCACCCTGAACGGCGTCCTACTCAACAACTACAGCAGTTCGCGAGAATTCGAGGCCCATGACGATGACCTGGTCGCTGATTCCACAACCAAGCGGTACCACGTGCATGACATCGCATGCGATATGCAGAAGCACTTCTGCTGTGTCCTTCGTCTTCCGCACAAACACAAAAAACAACTGAAAGGAAAAGAAATCATGCGCATTGAAGTGCAGTTCACCGACGCCAAGATGACGAAACACTCGGTCGAGAAAACCGTCTTCTATGATGAAATCCCAAAGAAGGAGGCCAACAACGTCGAACAGGACGTCTTGATGACGGCCAGGCAGTGCTGCCGTTTGCAGGCGCAGACGGCTATCACAGTGGCTGCCAAGTACATGAAGAAACTGAACCGAGCGGCGGCCAGGAGTCACCTGGAGGACACCATGAACGAGATGCGAGCGTATTGTGAATATGTCGCCAACTTCCTCACGGGGGAAGAAAACTACCATGACCTGATGGAGAACTACGTCGAGGTGCTCATCGCTAATCTGGAGTTTTGCTCCAAATTCTTAGTGGACTACATGGTGCGCTGGGATGACGCGTGGGGGCGCCTGATGGCGTTGGCTTCGTCGCTGGGTCGCGAAGTTCCCACAGCGACCGGGGTGTACAAGGAGGACGCCGAACTGTTTAGTGCGCCCAAAATGCAGGATAAGCTGACTGATCTCTGCGCTAGACTCAGAGATATATATGCTTCCCATGGTCTGTGCACGGACATGCTTGACCAGCACATCAAAATGGTAAAAGAACTGGAAGCGAAACTAGCTGAGCAACAGAGCTACGATGAAATTGACATGTGAGGCGCCATCTTCCATGTGTGTACGCAGAACTGTTCAACTTGGCCAGGTTGCGCCAGGTTTCACCAAGTTTTATTCATATATCATGTGCTTTTTATCTTATTATAGGTGGTTATTAATATTCATATCAGAAAATAAATTTCATCGAGGTTATTATAGATGATGATCATCATGGGAATGGCATCTGCACGACACTCTGTGACTTAGTGTCATAATGTGCATTATAAGCATAGTAAGTGAGATTGAATTTGAGAGATGGTTTGGATATACATGTCATAACATGCATCTACACATCATTTACAATGCACAAATGCTCAGTGACCATAAAATACACGAACTGGTCAGAACTCTGAACATGGAAAAGGGAGAGATTAACACAATGTTATACATGTAGCCGCATATTATGATATACATGTCGTGCACACAGTATGTGATCATACATTTTGTACAGTATATACATGAGAACTCGTGCAAGTAGCCCCTGTATGAAATTTATTGGCAATCGACATAGGGGAAATCATGCACAACCGGCCGAGGGAATGACACAGAGTCGAATTTAAGTATGTCAGACATTCACCTGACTGCTAACTTCATAAGGCAACGTGTTTGTTGTGCGCGGGGCTCATCGAAATGTACGAGCCCGTCGGCCACGCACTGCCACAGTCCCCCGCACAGGCACACACGCATTCATATGGCGTTGTTCTACAGTATTAGTTTCCAAATTCATTGAATAAAATCCATACGTACTTGTGTATGCCTGTTGTAACCCTTTTACAGAATAATTGGGAACTTTACTGGAACAATTTTGATTGTGGCGTATATTTCTGTTGTGCTCTCCTTTAATCACTACCAAGTATACAATACCGTAATTTTAACGTTATCCTGGGCACAAATTAAAAATGTCGATGTCATGCTGATCGCTAGAAAATGGACACCACAAGATGAACAACGCGATAGGACAAATTATTGTGGCAAAACACATCTTTCATTGAGAAAGGAAAAAAAAAAAAATGGGAAGAAAACATCCACAGGTTCAATTTACTGTAAATAAAGCGCTATCCACAACATTACAATATGACGTATTCAAATTTAACTAAATTTATTTTCATGAATTGGATTACTTGAATTTTTAAATGGGTTTTTGTCTAATTTGTGCAAGAGTAACAACGTTGCCTGAGTCGAAAGAATAATTCCCAATGAATGTTAAGATTAAATGTGTTGAGGTAAAATGGCGCAAATAAATTGAGTCGGGGTTAAAGTCTTGCAGATTTCCTTCACTTTTGTCAAAGACAGAAAGAGAAGGTTCTTTGGTAAGACCAACAGAAAAAAGGTGCGTTGTGATTTTATAATGAAGACTCAGTCCAGGCTGTGAAATTTTGACTACATAATAACGCGTGTTGTCATAACATAACGATCATTTTAGCAGATTCAAGCTCTATATGCATGTACCGGTATAATAGTATGCAAAATGACCAAAAGTCTTGCTTTGCTTTGGGCTGACGATATGAACATGCATGCTGTTCTTGAAAACACACATGCTGTACTTGAAATTATAATTTATTATAATTGTAATAATAATAATAATAATAATAATAATAATAATAATAATAATAATAATAATAATAATAATAATAATAATAATAATAATAATAATAATAATTTCTTCTCTCTCTTTCTCCGGTGTGAATTTATTCACACTAAAGAGAGAGAGAGAGAGAGAGAGAGAGAGATCGGTATGAAGCTAAACAAATGAAGTAACTTGATAGGGAAAAATAAATAAATTAGATTATGAGATAAGAAGACAAAAAAAAAGTAATATGCTATTCACAGGTGAGTATATCAATCATATTTTTCACATAATTCTTTAATTGTAAATATTAAATTATTATTATTATTATTATTATTATTATTATTATTATTATTATTATTATTATTATTATTATTATTATTATTATTATTATTAGTAGTAGTAGTAGTAGTAGTAGTAGTAGTAGTAGTAGTTGTTGTTGTTTTAATATTATAAGTATTATTTATATTTTTAATACTAAATTTGAACATTGAAGAGGTCAATAGACTTCTTCAACGTGCAGCTGCAGGAGTATGAAGTGAAATAAAGAAAGACATGACAATATTATTTTTACTTTGGAAAGCGTTTGTTATAATTTTTTTGAAACGTGACATCAGCTATTGATCTACATTTACAGTGATCATTAACGGTGCAAGAATATCACAGTGAGATCTTGGTGAAAGCTTCCAAAGCCGTCGGGTAATTTTTCGCCAGGCAACATGAAATTGAGATATACATGGTAACTCAAGCGTCCATAAAACACAACCATAGAAAGAAGTACAGCTAGTATGAATTAAACAACTTTGACAAAACAGTCGAAGGACAAAACTCGAAACGAGAAAAAAAAAAAAAAAAAAAAAAAACAACAACAAACATTTTAACTACTTATCATATTATTTTTATCACGTGTTGTGTTATCGATTTGGCTATTTCTTTCCAATACAATGATCAAGGTGAATAGATGAAGCAGTTTGTTCCACTACGACGTTATTGATTTTCACTATTTTATACTAGAGACGTGAAATTTGGAGGTTAGATAAACGAATTATTCACAAGATCACACGGAGCATTTTTATTTCCCCGGCATTACTAGTTTATGATTGGGCGCACTTCTACCGATATCACTACCAAGCCTCATTTTGCTCGCTCAGATTTTGCTTTGTGGGCCCCTACCGATATCAATCGAGTCAAAGCATTCATTCAGGTGTCGACCGTTTGATTTGTGGGACCCTCTCATAACACTTTCTCGCAACCTCTGGTCCTTGAGTTTAATTCAGCACACTGCTTGTTTATTGACTTTGTTGGGATGAATATTTAAGGGAATTCTGACAACAAAAATTCTGTTAATATGGAAATCGCACTAGAGAGGTGCAAAACAAAAACAAAAACAAAAACGAGCATTTTGATAATTCGATCAGAAAGCCAGTCAGCCATTTAAATTATAATTTTGCAACACACATATATGATATTTTTTACGTATGGCATCTGTTAATGCCTTATAATTTTGCCATATTTATAAATGTATTTTTGTGAATTTGTTCGAGTGATAAAATGTTGGCTGTGCCGATGTATTTATGCATATATATATATTACGTTTTCATTAAGGAAAAATCGGAGTCATTTGTTCATCTAAAATCGATTTGAATTAGCTCGTAACTCAGATTCTGCCGCATATTGACGAAATGCCGACCCCTGCTTCACTCAAATTGGTGCCAGAGCTGTTCACGTGACTTTCTGGAAAATTCAGTTGTAGTAATTTTTATCTGAAAAGATAACCTATATTCAAACCAAATTTCAACTTTCTATGTTCACGTGTTCTATATCAGGCCGAGAACTTTTCGAACAACCCTCGAATATCGATGGATATGGAATTTTCAATTAAACTTCATAACGTACTTCTTAGTACGATGAGCCGGCGGGGTTCTGTTCTGCTCACGTTGCGCGCCATGAACTCAGTCGCACACCATTCCCATCGATTTCAGTGTCCACCAGTAGAATCCATAATATTTGTTTGGTTTCCTTCTTTTAAATATTAATATATACGTGTATATACATTTTTTTTTTCTCTCAGGGCACGGCGGAATTTTGGTAAAGTTCGATTGGATTCTGTGCCCCACGATCATATGTAATAAACTCATGTGATCCTCTTTGTGAAAGTGCATGTACTCAGAAAATATAACTATTACTGTGAAATCATCAATATCATTACCATACATGTACAGATCAATACAAAGGCCATTGTATTAACTATTAATTGTGCTGCGTTTATCTCAACATACGTAATACTTTTTTTATCCGGAAACTAAGTTCCATGGGTATGATTTGCGATTAGTGATCGAAGTCGTGTAGCCAACAGTAAATGATTATGCTGCGCAAAGGAAGTATATCTATGACGAAATCACCGAGAAAAATTGTCTACATGCGCAGTCGCAATTCATAAGCAGCACTTGCATGTCACGTTAGTGACATAATATAGGAATATGCAATTTACATACACATGTTATAAAAACACAAACAAGGCACTTAACCTCATGCCATGTCTCGTTTGATTCTCGAATGAAATGTGAAAAATGACATCGCAGCTCCGCCCAAGTTTTCTCCCGGGCTGCTGTCTCCCAACAGACGAAATTTAAACAATTAATCGACAATAAAACAGCCCCCCAAAAAACCTTCTGTGGAATGTGTACCGGGTGCCAGAAAAGGCGTAAAACCTTGGTCAGAAACCGACCCATTTAAACTCCCAGTGCAGTTAACTGCGTCAATCTCGTCCTAGTTTAAGTCCACAGAGACGTTATAATGAGCGCAACTCACTTTAATCACCTGAGCATCACCGTTGGTATTCAGGGAAATGTGTCACAGATACTATGTTAAGTTGTTAACGCTATTTGGGTTAGAGGCTGTCTGCGAATCGCTCCGTGTTTGACGCCCCTCCCCCCTCGCAGGCCTTAAGTCGGCCTCTGAGAATCATGTCAGCACTTGTGAGCATTTAAAACGACTCCGCGCACACACTGCCCTCGTCAGTTGAGCCGCACCGTTGACATGGACACCGTCGAATTGAGCATTCTGCTCTTGCGCATCGCTTGCAGTGTCTTCATCGCCCTCACCCTGCTTGATGTGGTCCGCAAGCAATGGAGCCGACCCCGTATCCCAGGGCCGTGGTCGGTGCCGGTGTTCGGCTCCCTGCCCTTCCTCGGCACCCGCCTGCACACAACGCTGACCGACATGCGCGAGAAGTACGGCGATATCTTCCAAGTCACAATCGGATCAAAGAAAGTGGTTGTGCTGTGTGGCATGGAAACCGTGCAAGCGGCTCTCGTCCATCAGTCGCAGGTGTTTTCGGGCAGGCCTCGTCTACACACCTTCCAACTGGCCTCTGAGGGAAAGACGATGGTGTTCAACAGTTCAACTGACGCCCACTGGATGGAGCACCGTCGGCTGTCCGAACGTGCCCTCAAGATGGCGGCTACCCTGGAGCCCCTCATGTTGCAGGACGTCGTGGTGCGAGAGGCTCAAAACATGGTCAACGAGTTCATCGAACGGAGCATCGCTGAGGGCAGCGTGGATCCGGAGGAGAGCGTCATGTGGTCTGTGTCGCATGTGATGTACACTCTATGCTACGGAGATAGTCGTGTCGATGCTGACTTCGAGGACATGGTACGTACGACTCTGACGCTGATCGGCTGTCACCAGAAAGGCAATGCGATTAACTTCTTCCCTTGGGCCAAGTACCTGCTTCCTAATATCTACCGCCATACCCACAACACCTGCGAACGTATGTTGCGATTGAGTCGTCGAAAGGAGGACGAACATCTCTGCTCTTACGAGAAGCACCGATGCCGCGACGCTCTCGACGCCCTCATCCGGCTCGGCGTCCGACGATCCTGCCCCCTGGATCAGGATCGCGTGCTGCACACTGTTCAAGAGTACATCGGAGCTGGTCTCGACATCGTGTACATAGCAATTGTGTGGACAACTCTCTATCTGGCGAACTTTCCCGACGCACAGGAACGTATTCGAGCTGAGGTAGACGAAGTGGTCGGAGAGGGGCGTCCCGTTTGCGAAGGGGATGCTGAAAACATGCCTTACACCCGGGCGTTTGTATTGGAATTGCTGCGCCATACCGGCCTTGTGCCCTTCGCCCTTCCCCACAGCACCGTGGAAGACACTCATCTGCAGGGCATCTTCATCCCCAAAGACACCTTCATCCTGGTCAATCTCTTCTCAATCAGTCGCGATGCTGCTCTTTGGTCTGAGCCAGAGCTTTTCAAACCAGAGCGTTTCCTCGGCGGAGACAACTCTCGCGAGGTGCTCCACACCAAGGCGGGCTTTTCACCTTACGGTATGGGTCGTCGTCGTTGCATTGGCGAAAAGATGAGCCGTTCCCAGATCTTCGTCTACCTCACCACCCTCGTCCAACGCTCAGTCATCAAGAAACCGCTCAGCGTCGACAAACTCGACCTGACCCCGCAGTTCGGCGTCGTCCTCCGACCTCAGCCTTTCAAGGTCGAGTTCCATGCTCGATCGTAACATGTGGCGACATAACAAAACTGATAAGTTGGACTAGAGTGTTTCAGTGCATGCATTTATTGTTATTGAAGGACGGATAATTTATAATTTCACCCGTGAAACTTGTTTTGCAGTTTCGTCTGTTCACAATCAGGTATATTCTGCACATTTTCAATTCACCTTTGTTTGCATTCAATAATTTCATAAATCAAACTAGTAATGTTTAGTGCTTGTTAAGCCGGTTAAAGTAATCAACCTACTCGTTTGTTTCATTTCCCTCATTTTGCTTCATTGTCGGGTTTTGATATTTATTATACATGTATACGGAAAGTTACTTATCTTTATTATCTCTCATTCAGCGTCAACTGATGATATTTTTGGCCGTTATTAAAAAAAATACTGTCTAATGTATATCCGAGTTTGTGTGTCTACTGAGAGTGTATATTATGTAGTCCCGGAACTATAACTCATTACAGGGCTTGTATTGCTATGAATACATCCAACAAAACAGTTGTAGCATTTTGAGGCATCTGGTATACTCTCATACAAATAATCTTGCATCATTTCGGAAGGGAATCGTGATCTAGTAATTACCAGCTTATAATTGATGGCAATGGATAACTAAGACATGCGACTTATAACAGGAATACTCTGAGCGCATTTTCGGTCATTTTTGACTGAATTGAAGAACAACCATTGCCATACAATGATAAATAACAATGTAGTCACGAAAGTCGATTTCAGTTATGCCCCATATATTTATTTCCCGTTACTTTTTGTAAAGAATAACTTGTGTCCATTGCCTTCATGTATGTATAAATAAATTGAACCCGTGTGTTTATAGATTAATTTCGGACGCGGGGAAGTTTTCGATATTTTTTGTGCATTAACTTTCTTCTATTTCTTCATTGCAGTTAAGTTAAGAGTATAAGTTAAATGGGTGACCGTGTTTTGGATTGTTAATAAAGATTCCATCCATCTGATTGTGTGAATCTGTGAACTGATTCATGAAATCATTGGTAGGTTCAGTATCTTAAAGTGCATGCACTGAGCTCCTCGTCATCAATAGTGTCGGTCACCCGGCCTCCATTGCTGCAAACTACATCTTGGTATTGCGTGATTCATATTTATTGTACAATGTACAATGTAGTTATATACCTGCCTGTTAATGGATGGGTCAAAGGTATTGAGCGGAATTGGATTGAGTGGAAATGGCTTAGAATGGGTGCAAATTGCAAAGCCAAGAAAATGATTTTGTGCATTGGCTTGCAAGGGGGAGGGGGGATCTAGGTTATCGCGGGCATGGTGACCCATATCCTGACTCCACAGCGATAATCGGGCATTTATTGCGTCTACTCGTCGACTAGACGAAGGTCACGCCACGTTGGGACATCGCGTCCTTGGCGGAGAGGCATGGATAACTACAAGATAAACCGAACCATTGTCTTATCAGCAAGCTAGCATTTTATTTTGATTCCCCATTTTGCCTCCTCTTGTTTGGTATGATTTTTTCTCCCCCCGCCCCCCGCCTTCTGCTATATTAGCACATGCATTCACCTACCAACGATTCTGTCTCGAAATTTTAAAGATTTTTTTTTTTTTTCTTTTTTTTTCGGTCCTGTAGTCCAGTCAGTCGCATGAGTCCGTGTCTGCCTGGAGTGCAATGAATAATATGAATGCTCTATTATATTCCTGCAATTGTACAAATGGGATTCAGCATCGCTCACTTTAATTGGCATCCCTGTGGGATCCGGATATTTTATTTCAAAATAGAGGAAAAACTTGATGGGCCAATATTCAGGATGTGTAACCGCATGACACCAAGTATAAAATGACCCTTGAGTTGTGCATGGTTTAGTAAATAATTGAGTTATGTAAACCACATCATAGATACCAGAGTGAAACTGAACAAGTACATGTATTTAGGTCAGTGTCACTGTTAGTGGGTCGCCTAGTTGAACTTGAAGGGAACATAATATTATTTGCAACTACAATGTCTGTTAATCTCCGGATCTCTCTCTGTCTGTCTATCTTTAGTTTTATGTACTAAATCCGTAATTTATATTAGATATTCGAGATCAAACCTTTTTATTGGGACAATTCAAACCTACATGTAACTTACAATAGAAAATAAAAATAAAAATCAGTGTGGGTAGCGCGATATCCAAGTACAAAATTGCCAATAAGGGGCTGTCAAAGAATCATTCAATATTAAGGCCTATCATTGGTTCGAAACCAAGATTTTATGTCCCGATGAGGTTCGAGC
>KB307921.1:155958-171500 GCA_000328365.1 Capitella teleta
TTAACACCGGTATAATAACGATTTTTATGTATTTCAGAATGGTTTATACTCTATGTTGTTTGCAATAGAGCTATAAGATATATTTATTGCTAAGATCACGTTGAAAATGTGCGATTTCAGTTCATATATTGGAAGTTCATGAGCGGTTTCACTTCAAAGTGGTATATTATCGCTCACTATTGAATTCGAATTCGATTTCCTCTCCAGTCTCCTGTTTCCACTCGCGATTTTTATTTTTATGATCACGATGATTAGTCAGAAGTCAAAATATTTTTTTAATCTGCTGTTTTCTGTCGTGCTAATTCATTGCCAAATTTTGAATTGATTTTCATATTTTACCATCTTCAACGGAGATAGGAAGATTGTACAAAATTGAAAATCAAAATAAAAGTCAAAGTTGAAAGTGGTGAAATCAATTAATGAAATATTAGTAGTTATCTATATCGATTAGTCAAAATAGTTAATCACGTTATTGTACATAGGCATAATACAATCACTGCTTCTTGTTGAAGTTCTCGACTTCAGCTCTTCAACCTCCAGGAATTTTGATTCTTATTCTGATCAATGATCGACAGCTGCCCGAGTGTGGGGTCCTTACAAGGAGCTTTTCCATTCTGTTGAGAATGCGATCAAATGCAAGCAACCGGACGCGTTGCACGATTTGGAGGTTGTCATCCGGAGACACAAACCAGACTTCATTTCACTCCTCAAATACCCGGTAAAAATGTCCGCAAATTATTCTTCAACATCTTGAATAAGCTAATTTATTTCTCAGGCTAAAAATGATATACACAGAAGCAATGTCAAAGCAGCCAACAAAACTGGTCTAGTTGTGCAAGGACAGCAGGCGCCTCAAATTCTCGGACAAGACTTCATTGACGAAGCGCTACTCATCAGTGATCTGTTTGGTTTGAATGAGTATGCGTCAGTTGAACTTCTCATTGCTGGTGAGTCCATCACCTGATTGTCGTGTGATTCTCACTTTGTCTTTCATAGGTGAGAGCCAGCAGTCCTATTTCCCTGGTCTTGGTCGTGGATTGGTGGCTGTGTTACTTTATTATGACGGCCGTGCCAGTTTGGTCGCAGCACTGCACATGTTGCTGCAGGCGAGAGTTGGACGCACCTGGAGCCATGGACTCAGTGATGACACCAATGCCCTGATCTCTAAACTCTCAGATCAACTCATCTCAGAAGGAATTGTTGGCAAACTATTGGGTAGGAGATTTTCTATGACATTAGGATGATGTTCACATCTTGACATATTTTGCATGGTTCTAAATCTTATTCTTGACATCAATTTTTCTAAATACAGATTTGATCGGTGATGTTGATGTGGACAAAGAGGTCGCCCATCTGCAGAAGCCAGAATTCAGAGCACTCGGCCCTCCTAAACATCGCAAGCAGGTAATTTTCAAAATACCACCATCTTGATTCATCATATTAATAATTATCAATTTAATTTTTCTTAAGGTCATGGATAAAATCCGTGAAACACAGCAGAGTTTGGCTGATTGCGTTTTCTGCCTGGCTGCTCAGTGCGCCTTGGGAAAGCATGATACACTGCGACTGATTGCTCAGCTCCGAGGCGAAGATGGCTCGACCAGTTCGGATGGAACACTGTCCGACGTCACTCTCACTCTGCTCATGGCTCTCTTCTACTGCCTTGATGTCCGTATGCTGGAGACGCAAGATTCTGAAGGTGGAGGACATATTTTGAAATGCAGAATAATATTTATTAATTTCTTTATTTATTTTTTTCTTTACTTCTTTATTATTTTTATTTTTTCTTTCTTTTTTTTTTTTCTTTTTTTTTTACAGAAGCCATTGAGAAGCTGCCATTGTTGAAAGAAGCTGATTTTGTGCAGAACGTGCACCAACAGCTGACGTCAGTGGCGCACAAATGGGGCTCTCCCTCGCTCAAAGCAGTAGTTCAACTTGCTTGGTGTGTTACCCTCAGATCGCTCTCTCAGTACAACGTCATTTCAGGTAATATCCTCCTCTCAATGATGCCATCTACTTCATGTAGTCACTATTCGTTTACAGGCATCAATAGCTTCTGTGAGCAGGATGAGTCTGTTGCTGATCATGCGATTGAAAATGGGGCTTTTAGTTTCCTGCTTGAGTCGATCATTCGGTCTCCTACTCTACACAGAGAGGTTTGATTGAGATGAGGAATGAGTGAGGTGATTTCTTACCCTGTGTTTAATTTCAGGAGTACTTCATTCGTCAGCTGCACAATATCGTCACTGATTTCATCGTACAGTTGCCTCTCAAGGTTTGTTACATGTTGAGGAGAGTGATTGGTAATTGAGTTTATTCTGTTCAGATCAAAGAGCTGAGAAATCGTGGCGATGAAACTGCTCGTATCATCATGGCTAATGAACAAGAAGGTCTGGAGCCGCCCTCAAATCTTCCTCGGCATTTTGAAACTTTTCTCATTATGGTGAATATTTGTTGACTTATTTGTGTCTGATTCTATGTTACATTCTGTAGATTGGAGCTTTGTATGAGAAAGATCCATTGGATTTGGAGTTAGCTGAAGAATACTGGTGTCCATCAGAAAATGCTAATATGCTAAACCAATCATCCGGGACATCCATGTACAACTACCGCCCCCCTCAGAGACAAGTGAGGTTTGAAATTTCATGGTTGCATTTTGATGCTTTTTAATTTTGTAGGTCAGCCTGTACAAGTTTGTTCGGCTTTCTGGCGACCTCCTCTCTCCTCCTTTGTACATTCCCTACATCCGCATGCTGACTGGTCTTGCAAATGGGCCACACTGTGCACATCATTGCTTCAATCTTCTGAAATCCAGTGGAGGCTCTATGGGTTTGCCTCATCTCTCAGGTTATTATTAGGTTTTACATTGCGGTATATTTATGAACAGGAGGCCAGGCTGCATCTTCTGTTTCTTGGGATCACTTCTTTGTCTCCATCAACCAATATTACTCCACACTTCGACAAGAGGTGCCGTCAATGCCCCACCATGACTTGCAGCATGTGTATCGCCAGCATCCGCGCGGGATCAGTCCTCGTGAGATGGAAGGACTTGCCGCTGTACTCAGACTGACCAGAATGGTCATTGAGGAGGTCTGTATTTTTTGCTTAGTTGGGTTGTCTGTAAGTTTTCTATTTTGTTGCAAGGATGAAGCAGCCAGAATTGCGCTCTGTGAGAACCCTCAGTGGCCCCCTCTCGTGCTCCTTCTGGGCCTCGTTTCGTGCAGCATTTCTCCTGAACTGAAGTCAGAACTTTTACTGACGCTTGCCGCTTTTGCTAAAACTCCAGAAATTGCTGCTACTCTATGGCAGTCAATTGAATGCTCGCAGGTGCGTTGTGTGGTCGCCCTTTCTTTTTGGTTAATGAAATTGATATTTCCTTGCAGATTTTACCAACAGTGCAAAGCAGTGGACTTCAGAAATCAGGAGGGATTCTGGTATGAATGAAAGGGCTGCATAAATATGTGAATTATGAGACATAATTTCAGACTGAGTTGGATGAAGTGGAAGCCAGGAACGAGGAGTTTCCTTTGACACGAGCTTTCCTCACCCTCCTTGACATCCTCACTGATGGACCTATCCCAGCAGGCCTTGGGGCCGGATGCAGAGCTCCCGGATTTGCTCCCTACCTGGATTTCTTGCGAGATCAGGTTCTTCTTAAATTCAACTCGAGAGCTTATCGAGATCCTGCTGAGAAGGTTTGTATGACAACACTTGTTGTTATCTCAGTTTAATCTCCTTATTTTGCAGTGGGAAGTTGGGTCACTTGTTCTGGATATTCTCTACAAATTACTCAATGACCACCAAGTGTCCGCTGAGGATTTTGTTGACCAGTACGTGGAAGTTCAGGGCAAGGGTGCGGCCGTCATGTGCAAGCCTCCTGGTCACATGATTCTCATTCACATGCTCAATGAGAGTCCTATGTTCAAAACTGTGAGAGTTCATATTTTTTTAGGGATTTTTTTTTTTCACGAATTTTGTCATAGATTTTGTACATTGTGGATGAAGCCACACGTCAGCTGGACAAACACATCTCTTTCCCCGGCCAAGCTGCACTCGAGAAGTGTTCCCTCCTCTGCCTGCGCATGATTGCAGCGACCCTTGAGCGGCAAGAGGCCTGCTTAGATGCGGTCAGGGAAACTGGAGCGGCGATTATGCTGGACAATGTGGCTCACCTCTTGCTGACCACCAACCCCCGCAGTGGTCGCCCTGACCATTTGACCAACATCGCCCGCTATGTCACTTTCAACAGCTGGCTTCCTGAGCACTCACTCTGCGCAGTTCGCATTCTGAGTTGGGCGTGCATTGCGCCAGCCATCCTGCCTCAAGTTGTGCCGCTGTTCACCGTTGATCAGGTTTGAGATGAATTCTCCATCCTCAATTATTCATGCAGTTTGCATATTTTACAGAACACGAGTGCTAGCATCCTGCATGGTTTTGTTGAGTGTCTGGAGTGTGATGACCCGGAAAGGGCCCTACCAACTGAAGACCATGGCATGCTGGGTAAATAAACACTCTAGTACATGTATGAGTTTTACCGATTTTCTTCTCATAGATGAGGATCTGAACATGAGCCAAGTGAAGTGTGCCACACGTCAAGCCATCGTGCAACTTCTGCTCCAGAATCTAGACCACGCTGCTCCAAATCTCGCTCACTTCCTGCTTGGATTTGATTTGTGCAATCCTGTTTCCAGAACTAACCTCCAGGATCCTGGTAAGTTCATTTAGTGCAAGCTTTTTTCTTGATTCCATTCATATCGCTGCAGGTGTCCTTGGCTGTGCCAGAACATGCTTGCACTCCCTGCTGAGTGTCCTCAACCGAGGTGTTGACTCAAGAGCAGGTCCTGCCTGTGTATATGAGATGCCGCAGATGGCTGAGCTAGCATACCACCTCATCTACGTGCTGTGCGCCAACAAGGACACATGTGGACCATTTGTGCGTTACCTGCGGACGCATGATCTGATATACCGACATATGCAGCACCTTCCCTTCCAACCCCCGCAACCCGGTCAGTGATTTTAATGCTGGGCCCTTTGTACTTAGTGTTTTCCTCTTCAGATTGGTCTGCTAGCACTGAGAGCTTGTTGTTGCGTCAGATGTCTTGGCTGCTCAAAGCAGCGGCCATTGAATTGAGGTTGACCGCTTCCCAGAGCCAGCGCTCCCATGTCCAGCGCCTCATCAACCTCCTCCTTGATGACTCTCCGAGCGCTTCTGGGAAAACGGCTCAAGCTGACGGCACCTTTGATGTGGATTACACTCAAGACTCTGAATTCACCATTTTTAATTCTACGCAATCCAACGTGCAGCAGAACTTGGCTGGTTTGTTCTTGTGAGATTTTTTGCTTTTTCATTAATTACTGCGCTCACAGGTGGACAAACACGGAGGAAGCTGTCCAGCATCCTGGATGCGGTAGACTTCTGCCAGGACGCCCCCAGCCCCTTTGAGTTCCAGTTCTTTCCCCCTGTGCTTGTGGAGAATGTTCAGAAGTCATGCCAACAGAGAGGCCCCGGGGGCTCTATGTTCACCAACATCCGAATGCTCCACCGGTCTCTGCTTCTGCAGATGAATAACTTACCTGGCTCTGCTCACCGGCCACACATGATACAAGAGTTGGACGGGATCTGCACTGCGATTGTTGAGCGCAACGCTTACACTGAAGCCATTGGCTCCAAGCGAGCGGGTCTTGAGGGATGGCGACAGGTGGTGGAGATTATTCTCGCCGCTTGTCCTCCTGATCTTCTGCAGGGAGAGGCCCGTCAGTGCGTCATTCTGGAATTGTTGCAAGACTTACTCAACGCGGTAGATATTTCCAAATCCCTGTGTGAACTTATGTTATAATCATCTTCTCCTCAGGTTTCCAAAGATGAAGCGGCTTCTGAGTTGACCGGTCCAGTCGCTGGGGTCATTCTGATGCTCATGGCTAATCTTTCTTACTCCTTCATCACGTCACAGTCCCCGAAGCCATCAGTCGATACTTTTATCTCTCTCCTCGACAACACCATTGACTTCCCATCTAAACCGAGCGCTTATGGCAATCAAGGGGGAGCGAGGACTTTGTTTGCCTCATCTCTGCAAGTTGTCCTCAAAGGATTAGTTCAGCACATGAAGAACTCCAGTCAGTTGCATTGCAGATGTGTCTCAGCCTTGTTCACAAGATTCTTTTTCTTAGGTGCTGGTCCTCAGCGTGTGAGGGCCTATTTGTACGGCTCGCTTTTGTACTATCTGCAAATCGCTCACAAGCCTCAGTCTCTCTTTCCTGTTGCTGTTGGTAATTCCGAAGATGGATTTGCCTCGAGGATTCTCATTAAGGAGACAGAGTTTGACCGTCTTAGTCGGGACAACATGGAGACCTTGCGCACAAGTCCTGGCCTCATGGAGATTGTTTGCCGGGATGCCTGTGACGGCCATGATGTCAGCAAGGTGGGATATTTGTTTGGTAACATATATTCGTGCACCTCTCTCTTGCCTTTCAGATGCTGGCTTTGTCCTGTCTGGATGTTATACTGGCTGAAGATAAATCCGGAGACTGGCTTAGCTTCATCACGGAGCGTGGATATCTGCAGCATTTGGTTGAGAGTCTCTCCAAGGATGACGAGCAGCTGCAGGCCATGTTGCTGCCTCAGCCTGAGCCCCTCAAGAATCTCTACATCTTTGAATCCAAGATTGTACGTCTCTCTCTCTATCTCTTTTATTCTGAATGTGTTTACTTCTTAGGCCCTGTTAACTCGCGTTGGAGAGACCCCGACTGGAGCTCAGTATCTTCTACAGTGCGGAATTACAGCTAAGTTGGCTCAGTGTTCTGTGCTGGATATGCGTCCTGAGGTTGAGAGGTTAGTGTGTTACTCACACAGAGATGTCTCTATCATAAAGTGTCACAGGGAAGTTGGAGGAGGCTTTGTTCCCTCTGTGCTCCTGCGTTACCGCCGCCACATCCTGTTCCCTGTCTTGCGTATGTGCATGGCCGTTCTGACTGCTCTGGGAATTGACAATCGCCAAGCTGCCCACCAAGTCTTGCGAATCATTGTGGCGCATGCGGATGTCTTCTATGCCATTCTGAGGGGACCCAGGAGTGGAGTGCCACCTCAATTGGAAACTCTGCAAGAGCTGGCATTGACCACCGGAGTTGTCAGCCGCGCTGCCATTGATGGTGATAGTCAGTTTTATTCTGCTTGTTGTTATTAACTTGAGATGTTTGACAGAAACCCCCGAAGAGAGCATGCTGACTGATACTTCAAGCTTGGAGTTCCGAGGCCTGGTTTCTCGCTTGCAGAGACAGATGATAGCGCTTCTCCCAAGATACTGCCTCTCAGCCAAACAGTTTAAGGAAATCAAGAACTCTCAAGTACTAATGTTAATCTTGGATCACTGGTAACTTATATTTATTTTGTTTACAGTTACTGAATGCTGAAGACACTCAAGACATAGAAGCTCAAATGCGCTTAGCAGTTGAGGAAGTCAGCTCTCATGTGGTTGCTTTCTGTCGCGGATTGGTTGCTAGATCTGGCGTTAGTGCCCAGATGTTCTGCGTCATCTTCAGTCCTAGTCTCTTGGAAGCCATGACGAAGGAACAGGCCTATGACGGTTAGCATATCCCTCTGCGTCCTTCTTTTTTTATCCATTATCTTCCCAGACCTTCAATCAGGGGCTTTGAGTGTGTCAGCAGCCACTGCCGCCGGTCGTCCCCAGAATCTCGGCCTCGTGATTCATGTCTTGCACAATGCGGCTACACAGTTCCTTGCCATTTGGGATGCGCACAAAGTGCATGCTCGTCAACTGGAGAATATGCCACTGCTGTCAACTGATGAACTTAAAGAGGTTTGATTATTTGTGATTTAATTTATTTTTTCCATCTGAAATTTCTTGATCACAGCTTTGTGGTGCCAACAGCACTGAAAGACTGTCCTCGCAACAGAAGCAGAATTTGGCATCACGCCGTCTCACTCAGATCATGAACAACAAAGCACACGAACTTCAGCATCTTTCTTGTATCCTCTTTTTTAATATCTAAACATCAGTTATTTTATTCTGTTGTGAGAGGCTTCTTCGAGAAATTTTCCCTTGATTTTAAAAAAACTAGACGTGGTGGAAAATACACTTTTCTTACTATGGCGTCATCTTGAATTTTACCTTATTCACTGCATCCCGAGTGACCAGGATGTTCCTTTGCATAAGTTGCACGCCCGCAAGCAGCAAGAAGCTAGGCGTCTTCAAGGTACACGGTTTTGGATGTTATGTGATGCCCCATTTTTAATATATTCCATCTTCAGATCCGATTGGAGCGAATGTTTCAGTTATGGATGATAATTATGAGGTTGCCATGATGGGCCTGCAGTCTGGGGGAGTATCCAGAGAAGATCTCGACCAGCTCAATTCCAACATTCACTCGTGCGTGAATGACGCTCTGTTTAGAAAACTGCACGACATAGAACAGGTACGGGGTGATCTTGCGGGGGTGGGTAGAGGGGTTATTTAACCTTGGAATCCTGAAGCAACTAAGGCTTATGTGGTCCCAAGGACACTAAGTTGGTGGATGGCTTCGAACCTCCCGCGGCCAGCACCAAGCCCTTTTGAGGCGAGCATGCTAACCACTCGGCCACTATCTCTCCTTATCTTATATTCGCTCATCTCTTCTCTCCATCTTCCCCAGTGCTACACTAAAACCCGGAACCGTTTTGGATTCATGGAAGCCCTGGCACGCAGAGTGAAGAGGCTGTTGAAACTCCACACTGATTTATAAATGTAGTTTTTGTGTAACTTGTGTGTATAACTTTGTATGAAATAAATGTGAAATTTATGCAAAATTTTCATTTTCCTCTAGGGAGCAAGAAAATGAATCGTAAGCCAATCATCATTTATTGATCTTAAAAATTTGATTCTAATAACAAATGTATGAGAAAAACAACCCACAGTAGCACAGTAATGAAATTTCAGTATTTTTAAGAAAATAAAATTCCAAAAAAATCACAAGTCCTTCTTATTCCAACTCAAATTTGATCATTCAATTATCAATACTTAGACCACTCGCAATCACCAGCCATACCAGTTGGCACCTATCCCAGATCACAGAATATTATACATCTACCAGTCTTAAAAAGTTAGTAAAAACATGCAATATTTAAGCTAAGTTTTATCATAATATGAAATTTCATAACATGCCACAGTCCTGATAAAAATGTGAAATAATCAAACAATACGTTCAAAGGAAATAACTGATACAAACCAAAAAATCCCTTTGCCACAAGATAAACCAAAACAAGGTGAAAATGACCACTTTGTCAACAAATAAAAATACTAAACATGGCGCGACTGAATCCTAAGATTGCTATAAACATCACACAGGAAGGCTGTCGTGGGGCGCACTGTCTGAACCGAGGGAGGAACACTGCCAATCTTGACCTTCGACCCTTTCAGGGGAGGGTGACACCCAAGCAGTGCCCCATCACAAACCTCGGTGCTCTCTCTTCAACCCTACACGCGGCCTTTCTGTGTGAAACTATGCTATCTCTGATTGCGAACTTCGACATTTCCAAAAACGGCCAATTCACGACGTCCATCAAGGAATATATCAAAAGAGGAAGAAAAAGGAAGAGAGAGGAGGGAAGAGGAGGAAGAGGAGGAAAGGGGAGAGCTACAATAGCAACAAGAAGGGGTGTCCGTGTCCTTTTCCAATTCGAATCCGTGTTGGCCTGAAGAAAACCTGGCACTGCTACTGACCGGCCCCCTGCAGGGGACCTTATCGCCATGACGACCTTCGCCATGGCAACAGCAGCAGCGCTCGCTCAGCAATTGCTATGCAAGGGCTACCACATCGCGGTCCTCAATGTCATCGAGGAAGAGAGTGCTGAAAACGTCGTTCATGAATGTTGGGTAATAGCGGATCAGACGAGTGTTGTCTGGGCCGTAGTTGAACTCTAACAGCTGAGGTTGCATGAAGTCCTCGCCTGGGAACGAAATTCAATCAATGGAATTGTGAGTACAATCAAAGAGGACACAAACCTTGTTCGTTTTTGTCCCACTTCAGCATGACATCAACTCCGTACATGGCACGAGCCTGAGGACAGTGGCCGATGCCACGGGGGGGAGGGGCCAGGAGAGCAGCCTTGAAGACATCCTGGATCACCTCATGAATAGACCCCTGAAGGACAGGTCAGTCATGATGAGCGCTAAGAGCAGCTTCCTCACCTCAACACCAGACCAGGGGTGGGCAGGGTACTGCTCTTCAAAGGCTTCAATGAAGTCCTCCGTCAGCATCTCCTTCAGAGGGGTACCGGGACGGTAGTTCATCACAGTGAAGTGCTTCTGGTAGTCATCAAAATGATCCAGGGAGAACGGTCTGCGGACAAAACATCACACAGCATCACACAGTGGCTGAAAAGCATGGAGCACTCACTTGTTGGCAAAGCGAATCAGGAACTTCTTGTGCACAAACAGATGCAAGGGTTGCACGCTGGTCACCATGACAACAAAACGGAAGTCAAACTTCACCAATCCAATTTCGCCCCGATCATAGAGAACTGGGTTTGAAATGTACTTGCTGGTGATCTACAAAGCAGAAGAAAAGAAACCATGCAAATCATTTGGAAAAAAGACATCAACTGTGAACCACCTTAGGTCCAGTGTCAGGCAAGCGGAGAATGTAATCCAGATTGCCAGTGACGTGAGAGTCCAGAGCACGCGCCAGATTCCAAGGCTTACAAATCCAGTGGTTATCCAAGCCCCTGTGAATACCATCAAATTAAGAAGAAGTCCTGATATGGAAAAAACCCACTCACTTTTGCTCCCTGTGCTGGAAGTAAGAGACAAACTGCGGTAACTCGGTTTTCAGGTTGAAAGTCGTAGGCAGCCATTTTGGTTTGGACTCGAGGGTCACACGGTCGATGATGCAAGTGTCACCGGCCGCACGCCTGGAGATCATGGCAAGAAGGTCCTTGACGGTGAGCACCATCTCAAAGGGAAACTGGTTGCAGAGCTTCCCAGGTGTTTTCTCACTGAAAGATCTAATCAGAGGCTGACACATGAATGCATCTTCCGACACCTTCACAACTCACTTGTAATCTGAGAGAATTTCCTCCATCCAAAGAATGTCTGCTTTCTCTGGGGAATCCACAAACTCAAATCGGGGATCAGTGAGTCCGTCGCGGACTTGGGGCACATCTGTGAAGATTGTGATGTTTGAGTCCCGCTTCAGTCCTGGGAATTCCACCTCCAAGTTGGGCAAAGTCTCATGTATCTTGTATTTCTGAAAATGATGAAGATTGAAGTTGAAGTTGCAGTCTTCAAAGATAATAGGACGTCATTCACATTAAAGAACGATTCCTCCACTTCATGCTGTTCAAAGCTCAGATGCCGCATATCCTCTGGGTGCCATGGCAACAAGCGAATCTTCCTCATCAGGCTGTCGGTCACACCTCCCTCAATGTAGTTACGAGTGACTTCCTCTGTCAGCAGAACAAATAAATTATCTACACCAAGTAACAGAAGCCTCTTACCTCCACTGCCAACATTGCGCAGGGGCCACATGATGCTGAATGACATTTGAGAAGGCCCAAAGAAAAATGGCACAACACGGAAGTTGGGGTCATCCGAATGCTGGATACGGGATCCAAACTCATCCATGACATACCAGATGGGCTGAGCTGCTTCAGAACCCTGGAGAAAAAACATTATCAGACCGGCTTTAGAAAGCAAATTCAACTCACGAGATCTGCGTTTCCAATGCTGTAGGTCAGATTGTACCTGAAAGGAGATCATTCAAAACCAAAATCGTTATCATCAGTGACCGGAGCCCTTACTTCCAAATGCCATTCATGACATCCTCCACCAGTTCCTCTTTCTCCCTGTTTTCATCGCTGATGCACATCAATCCACACATGCGTGTTAGAAGCCCAGGAACAGACTCCAACTGACTCCTCACCTGCTCCATGCGGAATGTCCAGGCATGGTCAATGAGATAGACCCTACAAGATATACATTAGAAGCATGCCTACAAATGAGAAGCCGTCAATTACTGGTCAGGATCAGTGTAACTGATGCCGTCTTCCTTAATCACCACCACTTGCCAGGCGCAGTTGCTTTCGTCAGAGTCCCCATCTCCATTCACTTGAGAACCACTTCCCTTGCCTTCGTCTCCATTCACAATCACCTCATCATTTTCATCGCTGGATGAGTCCTCATCGTCATCCCACTCCACCACTTGTTGGATGAGGAAGTTCTCTCCAGCGTCAAATGCCTGTGGCGAAACATCCCCCTTAGTGGAATTGAAACATGTTAAATTATATATATTTTTATTAATCAACAGCATGCAGCATAATGGCATGCTACATTGAAGATTCAGTTATCAAATGTGGACATGGCATGACATGGATTGAGATATCACATCATCGTATGACGTATGATTTATTATACCGAACTGATGTGCTGTCCACATGGGTGAGTGAGCCCTGCCACAGTTCACTTCAGATCATGTTAACAAGTGCTTCGGTTGTGGCACTTTCAAAAAATTTCACGCGCGAGTTTCTGATATATCTAAATGATATCCATTTACTTTGATTAACCAGAAAATGAGTTGAAAACAAAAATGAAAATGTGAAATTTTTGTTGAGCGATAATAGGGGAAAATTCAATGCGATATGCATTGACATGTTAAAGTCGATATAACGTGCCTGGTTTGTTAGCTTCTCGAATAAAGTAGGCCAAAACCTCTCATGGATACCGCAGGCCTTTAATTGGGCCGCGTGGAGTGTCAAAAATTCCTCCATTGTAACAGAATCGACAGTTGAATGAGGCATTTTCTAACGGAAGTGATCGGAAGAAAAATGGATGTCGTCAACGTCGCTCTGAAAATACGTCATCGAAAGCCTTTTGGGAAACAGCGCGCTTACAGCAGCTGAGGGGTCAACGGTCGACTGACTGGAATGCACGTTGCCATGTACATGTATGTATACAGGTCATTGACTCATTATGCAATGCCAACGGTTTTCGATAAGTCATTGTTTTTTGTTTGGATTATTATGTGATTATCATTATTATATTGTTCTACAGGTTATGCATCGTACACAAAGAACATTTTTATTAATGATTATATTATTACTCAATGCTTCATACGGTCATACCTAATTGCTGTTTGCAATAATACTACCAGTTAATTATAATTATTACATTTGTACTTAAACTTAGTCTTTTTTATTAGATGTTTGATTGTTCAATACAATATTCCTACCAGTTCTCAACCTTATTTTTATCTCGCAAGCTTTTTTAGTTTTGTTGTTTTGTTGTTTTTGTTTTTGTTTTTGCTTTTGTTTTTTTACTGAAACGATGTTCGCTCGTCAAGTCGGCCTATACTATTATTTTCTTCATAATGTTCTCCGGTGGCCAGAGGTCCAGCGGCTGCAGACAGTAGCCTTTCTCTCTGTCTCCATGCGAAATAACCTTTCTTTATGATGTTTCTTCTTTTTCCATTGTTTATTTTCATATTTCTCGGCAAGATGCCCTAAATAAATGTTTTTTCTTTTCTTAAAAATCAATACTTACCGGTATATTAAGAAATCTGAGTTGGTGACTTATCGTTCATCATTATAATGGTGTATAGTTTCTTTCCTTCAATTGTGAGTACACGTATAATAATATTGAAATCTCATCATCATTAATAAACTAACAATGGATTGATATACATGTGTATTTTATACATTGCACGTACTGAGTATACTAATACATGTACATTGTTTTTATACATATATACAATGATTATTAGTGTACTTGAATATGTAAATGCCCTCCTTAATTATTATTATATTAATTTTCAAGTGATCAACCAATTTAAATAGGCCCCCTACACCTACACATAGCTTACAACGAACTATTCACATGTGCATGATATTGTATACATCCTGTATCCATGCGTGGTCTACCTATAGGATAGATCACATTTTTTTTTTTTTTTTTTTTTTTTTTTTTGCACCGAGTAGGGCCTTGTTAGGTCAATCTGAATCAGACTTTCATCAAAGTTTGTCACAAGGTCTGACAGATAAGCACCATAGCTTAAATAGGTGACTCTGACAATCAGTTTCAACTCTCAACAGATAAGCCTCCATTGCTTAGACACTTTAGCGGTAAGTTTATTTCACCTCAAAGCTTTGTGTGCGTGTGTGTGTGTGGGGGGGGGGAGTACAATATGTATGTTGCCAAATTTAATACATGTATAATGAATTATACATTATGGAATATTAATTGCAGATATAATGGCTGGTAATTTCCGATACTCCAAGAAGTATGTGGGGCCCCTGCAGGCTGCCATCTTGGACTGGAGCGGCACAACTGCAGACAAATACGTGCTGGCGCCTGCTATGACTTTTGTGAAGATCTTCCTGCAGTTCGGCGTCCCAATCAGCATGCCGGAAGCACGTGGCCCCATGGGATTGCGCAAAGACTTGCACATCAAAGCAATTTGCGAGCTCCCCGAAGTCAGACAGCGATGGTTCCAGAAGCATGGCAAGTATCCCGACCAGAGTGACGTGAAGGCCATGTACGATGCATTCGTGCCAACTGTACTGGATACCTTGCCCTCACACGGTGACCTGATTCCCGGTTGCGCTGAAGCCATCAATACACTGCGACAGACGTACAACATGAAAATCGGCTGCACAACTGGTTTCACCAAAGTCATGTCAGACGTTCTGCTAAAGGCGGCTGAGAAGCAAGGATATGTGCCTGATAGCAATGTTGCCGGCGATGAAGTTTTGCACGGCACCCGCCCTCGTCCATTTATGCTGTATCGCAATCTTGATTTACTTGATGTTCATCCGATCCAGGCCGTGGTCAAAGTTGATGACACCACCTCGGGCATCTTCGAGGCCCAGGAAGCTGGTTGCTGGAGTGTAGGTGTGGCCAGATACAGCAACTACATGAACATCAACAGTTTTGAGGAAGAAGCGACGCTCAGCAATCTGGAGATTGAAGAACGGCTGCAAAAGACAAAGGACATTCTGTGGAAGGCGGGTGCGCACTATGTGGTTGATTCCATCGCAGATCTGCCCTCTGTCTGCCAAGACATTAACCGCAGATTAGCACAGGGAGAATATCCATGAGTAACTCTGTTACAGAATGCATTTCATTAATTAGGTCAAAGTATTTAAAAATAAATTCCTATCAAATAGGCAGGTTTGGTAGGATCATTATAAATATGTTGAATGGACTTGTACTTTTTAAGTATACATGTTTCATGCATAGCTATTGTTAACTTATAATCCTATGTTACATTGAAGCACGTACCAAAAATATTTTAATGTGCCTGATAAGTACATTTATAGAAGTGATGTCACGGTTATTGTTAAGTTATACAACCTATGTTACATTGAAGCGCATACCAGATAACACAAATTAAATACAAACATAATGACACATATTATACATAAGGTCATGTCAGCGATTAAACTTCGCCCACTTGTGTGCATGGCTTGGGTGATGACGTATAGGTTTCCAAGACCCATAATCCCATCATTGTTATATTTTTTAGTTTATTCATATCGTATCAGCTTGACACCGTGT
>KB307954.1:0-20965 GCA_000328365.1 Capitella teleta
TCTTCTTGACCCTTGGTTAACTGTTATTCTGATATTGGATTAGATGGAGGGTGAGTTTTAGATGTTTGTGTGGTTGAATTGTAGGGGTTTTAGATGGTGTTTGAAGGTGTTGATGTTGGGAGAGTTGAAAGCGTTCTCAGTTTGGGCAGTTTGTGTCCGTGTCCTCGGATCGATGTAGTCTGAATTGGGGAGGACGTCTGTATGGTTGGTGGTGGCCAGTCCGTATTTTTGTAGGTCTCAATCGATTCGGTCCGTAGTCGTCTGTAGATCAGGGGTTTCAGTCGTCGGGGGTAGGGGGGGGGGTGACGTAGGGTAGGTATTGTTTTGTGGCTCGTATTTGTATTATTTCGATGTTATTGATGCGGGTTTTTTTTCTGATGACTTTCCAAACAGGGGAGGTATATTCAAGGGTGGGCGGATTTTAACTTTGTAGAGGGTGAGGAAAGTGTCGTTTTACAGGTGACGAAATTTGCGTTTGATGGCGCTGAATATTCTGGAAGCTTTGAATGTGGTCTGAAAAGTGGATTTTTTTTTTTTTTTCAATAGTATTGCAAAGGTTTTTTTCTGTGGAGTTGCTGTTGATCGGTTGATCATTAATTGAGTAAATTGTATTTTGGGGTTGAATTATTTTTTTTTTTTGCTTTTTTTTTTTTTTTTTTTTTTTTTTTTTTGGCTGTTTTGTAGAGTTTGAAATTTTCCGGTTGTTTTGAAGTTATTGAAATGGTACCAAGCGCTATTGCGGGAGTTTTGGCTTGTTGCCAATGGGTAGGTGCCGCAGAAGGTCTTTGGTACTGTTGGGCGAATAGGTTAGGATGTTGGGGGCTTCGTTATGTCTGATCCGAGTGGTCATAGTGTTGGGTGAGAAAATGGTCTGCAAGGCACAGTGGATGCTATGATTTTGAAGCAGGAGATTTGGTTGAGCGTTATATTGAGGTTATTCTGGGGTACATGTAGTTGAAGTCATCGACCGTGAAGGTTGTTGATTGGTGAGTGTGCCGCAAGTGATGTTATCGGCTTCACGGTCTGTTGAGTAGGTGCTGCGCTTGATGCACCCATGCATGGTTGATTTAAGCCAGCCCAAGTTCGGATTATGAGCCATAAGCATTCTTCGGGGGACGCTTCGTTCAGGCTGATATCTCAGCTGACTTCAATGTCGTTTCGTACGTTGATGGCGCGATTGGCATTGGCTTTGTTTTGGTGAACTTTCGGATTGTGGGCAGGGCCACGGGGTCAGAGGTCAGGGATGTTGTGGTGATAGAGAGAGCTTAAGTGATGCACACATTCACCTGTTTGGCTGAGGTCATGAGGGATAGGTCAGCCAGCTGGATGGTATTTGAGCATGTCAGCGCCTCCGTGCAGGGGAATCTGGGGTGCTTCCTGGGTGTTCAATATGAAGTATGAACAGCGGTTTGGTGCCTGCTGTCATTGTGATCCCCATTACTGATATAAGTAATATAATAATTATTTGCAATGGAGCAATTATAATTCAGATTTACAAGTATTTCTTTCTCTAGACTATTATAATGAATGTTGAAAGCATTGGAGCCGATTCTGGTGGTTCATTGATCGATTGCACGATCTGTGAATTGCGCGATTTGCATCTCCTGCTCTATTCATATAGATTTTTGTCGACCGCATTTCTACATTTTGCTGTGATGATCAAGTTGTCGGGTTAATTTAATTTGTTCTATTTCTTTGGGATAAATTTTAATATGTGTAAATGTTTCATTTCGCAGAATACAGCAACAGTGGACAGCTTGACCGGAGCCAGACTGGACATGGGTATGAAGAGGCCATCAATGCCACCGGTTAGTCTCATGTTGCTGCTTCTATTCATCGCAATTTCATGTTCACAAATGCAAATCTGGTTCAGTTTTATTCAGTGCATTATCCATTAGATGCCATTTGTATGGGATATAATTCAAGTTGCTATTGTCAATTTCTGGCATCCATCTCATTTGTGAATTATATACGATTGAAGAGCATTTCCTTTGCATACAATGTGGTTGATATTGATTTGTGATTAACATTGCATGGCCTTCACCTCATTCATATCAGGCTCAATAAGATAGAAAGAACGTTTGAATTATTGCAGTTATGCGTAATATAAGCGGGAATTGGGTCATTTACATTGGGCTAAAATTTTCAGTATTTCTGCGCGGATTAATTTCTGCGGCAGTTAAGTGTGCCCCTCGTGCATCAAGGGCATATTACGTATTATCGTCGTTGTCTCCAAATATCGTATATGTTCTGAATCTCGTTGAGGATCTAGCTGAGCTACATAGCAGAGAAAGGCAGAATAACATTGTTTGTGGCAGAAATTTGACGTACAGTGTATTTAAAGAAAATGAATAAATATTGATTTGAATGAGAAATATAAAATAAACTGAATGCTTCACGGTAGAGAACGCCATGCAAGTAGCCATTCTGCTTATTATTTTCCCTTGTGGAGTACATATATCCATATTGTATATCGTACGAGTTGTATAGCCAATTAATTCAATATCATTGACAGTCGATGGAATCATTCATTTTTGAAATTTTTTCAGGTTATGGCAAATTTCACTACCTGCTCCTGGCCCTGTGCGGTTGGGCATTATCCAGTGACGCGATTGAAATCCTGTGCATTTCGTTCGTTCTGCCTTCTGCCACGTGTGAGCTGAATCTGTCTGATTCAGACAAAGGACTGCTCAATTCATGCATGTTCCTAGGTGAAGACTCTCTTTTATTCATATGTGTATTAAATATGGTGTTTCTGTGCAAAGGAATGATGTTTGGAGGTTACTTATGGGGTACGTTAGCTGACTTTCGTGGTCGTCGTGCCGTCCTGCTCTGGTCTTTAGCTCTGAACGCCGTTGGAGGATTGTCTTCCTCCTTTGCCCAGGAGTTCTGGCTTTTTGCACTATTGCGATTTGTCAGTGGGATTGGGTGAGTTTTAACGGCTTCCCTCCAACTGACCACACTTTATTCAATAACAGTGTGGGTGGAAGCATGCCGGTCATCTTTTCGTACTATTGTGAATTCCAACCTAAGGAGAAGAGAGGCTCCATGATCAGCCTCCTGGCGACATTCTGGATGTGCGGCAACATAGCTGCTGCTGGTGAGACGCATCTTCCTGACGTTCTGTTTGCTGTAATGATTCCTTCGCAGGTCTGGCGTGGATTGTGATTCCTCAGCATTTCGGAATCAGCACCCCGACCTTCAGTTACGATAGCTGGCGAGTGTACCTGGCACTGTGTATTCTCCCGAGTGCTACATCTGCCTTCATTTTTGTGCTGATGCCTGAGAGCCCTCGCTTCCTCATGCAGATGGGCAAAGAGCAGGAGGCGCTGAGGGTTTTCCAGAGGGTCTACGCCAGTAATCACGGCTGCAGCGGAGATCAGTATCCGGTCAGTGTTGTTTGCATGCCCTCTTTATTCTACTTTCATTTTTCACAGATTGAGAGTTTGAATATTGATGACATGGGCGGCAGCTACGAATGCATTGAAGACAATATACGCATCAGATCTCAGGATCAAAGTTACTGCACGATCTTCAAAACCAAATTGAAACATGTACGTTGCGTGTGATTTCAATGAGCGTGTGCACTTTTTAATCTCTCCACAGGCGTTTAGTACAACAGTTGAACTCTTTCAGCCGCCGATGCGCACCATTACCATCCTCATGATCACAATCTTCTTTGTGCTTTCTTACGGGTAAAAGTCCCAACCGCCTTATGACTTTCATTGCAACTTTCTGCCTCAGGTACTACGGCCTCTTCCTCTGGTTCCCTGAGTTATTCCAGCGCATGGCTCTTTACGGAGGAACGCCATGTGACATTGGAGAAACCAACGGCACAATAGTCATTGACAAATGTGCCCCGGTAGACGACAGCGTCTATTTCAACGGATTTCTCACCGCCCTCTCAAACCTCCCTGGTAACATATTCACTTTATTGGTTATTGATCGCATCGGAAGAAAACCACTATTAGGTAACCAATCTTGTGCATTTTAAATTTTATCAATATCTCAATCTGTCTTTCAGTGTCCAGTATGCTGATCTCCGGGTTAAGCGTTTTCTTTATATATCTGCTTAAGACACAGCGTGACAGCATAATTATGTCATGTATATTTGGCGGCGTTTCTGTCATTGGCTGGAATACTTTGGACGTTCTTAGTGTGGAACTTTTCCCCACACATTTGAGGTCAGTATTGCGGTTGATAAAAATGGCTCCCTTTCTGAATGATTACCGGGTATATTTCTTCAGATCCACCGCCAACGGGGCTCTCAGTGGTCTCGGGCGTGTGGCGGCCATATTGGGCAATGTGACATTTGGCGAACTGGTCGGCGCACACTGCGCTGTTCCCATGATACTCGTCGCAAGTTTGCTCAGCTTCGGAGGTTTGATGGCGCTGAAGTTGCCCAACACAACTCGCCAGGACCTCTCGTAGGCAAAACCATTCCAGGTCTGCTTGAATTACTCTAGAAACATGATTAAGAAATTCATGATTTTCTTTCTTTTTCTCAGCAGTGAAAAAGTCACATTCCGTTTACACATTTTTCTTGCCAGAAGAAAAATATCTGCTTTTAGCAGGAAGCAGTGAGAAGCTGTGATATTGACATAATAGTCAGATGGGCAAAAGGTGATTGCGTGAGATGAGCATTTTTAACGTATTATTGTATTTTAATGTCTGATTCATACGAATTTAAGTGAATTTGAAATGATGATAACCATGAGAGTAATTGATAACAATCATGATAACATATCTGAAATGATAATCAATGCAATTTGAAATGAAATCATAATTCATATACAATTCATGAATATATATATTTGTTTGATTGTTTTCATACATGCTTCATTTTACTCAAGTTGCTCTAGTCTGCGTTTCATATCGTTCTTTTGATTATTTTTTTTTTGTCTAAAGTAAATAACCGTTGCTGTATCATGACTTTTGGAGTTGTTCTGTTTTTGCTTTCTCCTAAGGCGTTTGGTATATTCGAAAATGAAGTTGAATATCAATATTTATTCATCAATGAAAACCTACAAGATCACAAGAGACAGACATAACTCACGCAGATGAATGAATGCACAACCTGAGAGCGCTCCATGGCACAGTCCTTCCAACCCACTGCTCAACGGCTGAAAACGCCCGGAGCCGCTTCTCTGGTGGACTCAATGAGACACGTTATGATTCCTGGCATCATAACCGCTAAAAGTGCGTTATGATTCATTGATCACGACTGTCGAGGTGCGTTATGATTCAACCATAACGGCCAATGAAGAGAGTGAAACGTTGATGAAGCGACACGGAAGAGAGCATATTTCAGTGCCTGCTTGTGAGGAGGGTTGTCCCCGAGGCACTTCAGAAATCAATCAGTCTCAATGGACTACAGTGGAATTGAAAGAAATTATACGCTGCCAGCTTACATGGGCTCTGGTTCGGCTTCTACCGTCGGCTTTTGTCGAGAGTGTCCACTTACACACGCGTAAAAATGTACATCCTTCAACATCGTAAACATTCATGCACGTGGTATTACCTATGTGGGGCGTAGATAGGTAGATTGTCAATTGGGATGATTGGGGGAGTTACATATCAATGAAGTCAGCGGTTTGTATAATACTGCTGAGAAAGTTGTGGCAAACATTCTATGCTTGTTCAAGCAATCCACGCACGCAGTTCTAATGCACAGATACAAGAGCCTTTTTAACCTGGCAAAGGGCGTATCACAAAAAGAAGATACAAGAAAATATCCTTGCAGAAGCAACATTTCAGACCCAACCTTCGTTGGATCGTTTGAGCCCTGGATAGGCCGGTGGGGGTGACTGTTTGCAGGGAAGCAAAGGCGAGCTGTGTTGTACGTGCACAGGAGGGTTAGGTCTCCGCGGCGACGATGAGCGCCGCTTCACGGGCAGAGGAGACGACAGTGTTCTAGCACTGAACGAAGAGGATGGCGATCCGAGCACCGGCGAGCGCCTGTACCAGGGAAGTTCTGCAGACGAAGAGGAGTTGAGCGGAGGCGGGTGGGCACGGGTTCGTGCAGAGCGAGGGGGCGGGGTGCCTTTTCTAGGAGGCGCCACATTGATTGGCGGAGCAGTGGCTGACTTCGGCCGAGGTGTGCACAGTTTTATGATCATGGCCTGAAAATGCGAGAGCATATTGGACGGGCGGCTTTAAGTGCACGTGTACTTACCAAAACTGAGAGTAGTGCCAATGAGCAGAGCAGCACGACGTACCAGTGCTTCACCAGCCACAGCTTCATGCTTTCGAGGCCTTTCGACGAGAAGAACAAACGCAGATTGGACAATGGTCCAGACGGATCCACCTGGAATGCCGTCATCATTACATACACCTTCAACCAAGCCAATACTACTCACCTCTCTGCATTTGTGGAAGACATCACAGTAGCCTAAGTAGTTGTTGCACGGTGCTCCAGACTTCGCCATTAGATCGGGCACATCAAAGGGGGGAATGTTGAGTGCATCCGAAGGACTGGGATTCACATATTATGTAACGTATACTTCCAGGTGATTGGCTCTTTATACCTGCACGTAGATTTGTCTCCGTACGCTTGGCAGCACAGTTTGCAGAGATTCTCGTGAACGAAGTTGCCAGGTTCATCGGGAGGACATTGACACGGTTCCAGATTGTACGCAAGGCAGATAGAACCGGAGCAGGACTGAGAGGGAGACGCAAAGCATTGAGGAGAGACGTTTTATGGGGCACTCACGCCGTCGAAGCATACGGATTCACCGCCGCAGATGGTCTTATTCGGCATATTAGGCGAATCAGGACACATTGGACTGCTCCCGCTGTGTTTGTGTTAAGAATAGCAATGACATCAATTTTGTAAATTGAATTCCCTCTATATACATGACTTCTTTGCTTAAGTTAAATGTATCATTTTTATCATGAAGGATACTCGCAGTAACCAGCTTCTTTGCATTCAGTAGCCTCACGACACGTGAAATTCACCGGAGGTCCTATCAACTCACACGAATCTGAGCAGCAAGGTCCTTCACTTGGACTGCAATAGACAACAACAACAAAAAAACACAGCATTTAACAGATAACTCAATTGTTGATCGATTCCCTTTATATACCTGCAAACAGCCGCCGGTCTCCGTCGACATGGAGTTCGGTGACCGGGTTTATCCGTCTGTGGATAGCAGCAAATGTCCGTGCATTCGTCATCCCAACCGCAGTCGCATTCCTCGCCATCTTCTACCACCCCGTTGCCGCAGATTGAGCTGGTCGCCCCTGCAAGCCAAACGGGCAGAGAGGGTTTGTTTTTATGCTCTTGCTTTCTGCTTTTGTGTGCCTTACGAATGAAGCAGCCATCATTGGAGCGGGCCTTCACCTCCATCACACTGGCCATTGATTCAACGCTGCAGTCGGAGAAACGGTTATTGTTCGGCTTGTCACCAGACGTCGCCCTGGCAAACATGATGAAGTTCCCATGCTCACCGCCAGGGGAACACGCCGCGGTTTCTGGGTCATGCTGGGGTGACATATGACAGTAAATAGTCGCAAACTCCATCAGTATCGACTGTTATAGCCGGACGAGCAACATTAATTCAACAATGTAAATATTACGATGACTTGTATGGCTGTATTCCTGCAATCCTTTGAGCATTATGCCACGACCTTGTGTGCCTATTGTGCAATGGTGCCATGGGGCATCATGGCAGAGGCATTGTTTGCATGGCACTTATGCATAAATGGATATTAATTGGCCTCTTATTATTCAAATGTATTCTAGACGAAAGCAATGGCAACATACCTGTGACCCCATATTGTGGCCCATTTCATGAGCCATTGTTACATGAGAAACGGTGGATGGAACATCTTTCCCATAGTTCAGCACAGTCACGATGCCAGAATTGAGACTCTTTAAACTTCCTCTGAATTGCTGAAACAAACCAAAAGATGCAAATCTGAATTATCAAGAGCTATTGACCCAGTTATGCACATATAGCATCACAGGAATGCCATGCTGCGTCCTTAGCTTGATTGAACAAAAACAGGTAAACCGAGTTTGTGGCGATAGTTGGTGCATAATTGATCCATCGCAACTAAGCCAATTATCTGTCTGCCTTTTCAAAAAATGGCATGCAATCAATGTTTCCAATTGCTACCACACCCTGATTGTTCTCAGATGAACCAAAGACAGGTGTAGATAGCATTATGCAATCACCGTGCATACATACATTGCATATATTATTATACGCCCTTTCACTGTGACATGGCACGAGGATTACAAAGGTCCCATGTTGTTTCATATGTAGACAGACGGGTTATCGCATGGGCAGCTTAATAAACGCAATGATCAACCAGAGACGATCGCTGTCTCTTTGATTTAAGCTGACACAACGTCATCTGGCGTTTCACCCCAGGCTTAAGGGTTAAGTGCGCTGAGGAGGTACGTAGTCAATTTCTCAACCTCCAGTCCTCAACTTACTTCCTCCCCTGAAGCAAGAGAGTTGAGCCTTCCTGGCCGCCTCAGACTCACCCCATTTCGTTCGCAGACGCCCCCAGCATTGGTCAAATCTCCGGTCCATGCTAGTCCCAGTGTGCCGCCATCAAAGTCTCGGTATGTGAACATGTACGCCAAGCAGAACGCATCAAAATTGTCCTCGGAGAAAAGCTCAAGGAAAGTCTCGACACCGTAGTTACCGGGAAACTTGTATCCATCGGCTTTGTTGTCCGTGTGCACTTTGATTCTCTTAATGATGAAGTTGATGTTGTCATTGTCTCCATCCTCATTGAAATCTGCGAGGAAAATGACGGATGAACAAACGGTTACCTGGAATGTGAACACGTCTATTCATTGCAGGTAGGTATATAATGCATTACAACAGAGTCGCTTTTTGAGATATAGCATGACACGGGCACTGTTCTAAGGGATATTGATGCGTCATACCGACACACTCATCCCCAGGGATAACTTCAAAAGGGGTCATCATTCGTGATGGAAGATCGGGGAGACCTTACAGGAGAAAGACAACTGCTCACTTACCGATTGCTGAATATATTTCATTGACTCCTTGAACATGCTGAGTTAACTGTTCTATGACTACCTCGATGTTGTGTTGGTATTTCTCATAGAACAGATGATCAGCTTGCATGTACAGTGTGCAAGTCGTCTTTGAAGGGTCCAGGACTCGTTTACGAGGGTAATGGCTGAAGTGACCCCGGATTTCCCGGCCTGGGGCAAGGACATGTGGCAACGCCTTTTCAAAGCGATTGGCGTCGACCGGGCCATGTCTGAAGCGCGTTGACCGCTTCCTCAATCTCTGTGTCGATGCTTCTTCCACCATTTCTCCTTCCTTTCTTTCCTTGTCCTCCCTCTCCTGCTGCTGCTGCTGCTGCTGCTGCTGCTGTTGTTGTTGTTGCTGCAGATGGACTTTACGGTGTAAACTGTCTGATTGACATAAAGTCTGCCTCAAAGGCTCCATGTGAACGTCCGAATGTCGGTATATCACAGAATGAAATGACTCGTTGCCCAAATGCTCATACTTGGACTTGCGCTCTATCACATACAGGTCATCATCAGCGCTGATCTTGCCTTCAAATAAACCTTCACTCGTCACGATTCCATGCACATAGGTATCTGGGCGGTCTGCGGAGAAAGAGAAGGAGAATCACGAACCGACGTCCATGCTTGCCATTCGCCCTGCGCCCCTGACGACCCCCTTCCAATAACATCAATCAATGCCCTTTCTTCACTGTTTTGCATTGCTACGTGTGCCATATGCAAGCGGCATAAAGAACTGTTTTCAATCCCTCTCTCTTCCCTCCATAAACAACCGCCTCCCCCTCCCTCATTACAGGGATGTGACACGTGGTACCGTCATATGGGAATGCGACATTTGGGTTTTTTTGTGCGTTTTGTGTTTTCTTGCTGACAAGCGATAGGGCGAATGATCCTTCAGACTTATTAGCCCATTGCCAGCAGACCACGTGACCTTCGTAAGCCTTATTGTTCGTTGAAATGAAGGTAACGTCGTCGAGGAAAGCTGGCTTCGTATCTAACAAAGAGAAATCGCTGCTTTCGGAGGCAGAAAAAGGCCCCGCTCTGAGATCACATTACGCTAAGAAATTGCCCCGAATTAGCCCAACATTGGGTCTCGGCGACGATGTCCTCACTCGAGCCCTGAGGCCAGTCAAGGCCTTTGTGGCTGAGTAAGAGGGCGGCAGGACGCCGTCCTGCGAATCAATAGCTAGCGCTTACTGGGCCCACCTGCTGCGAGCCCCAAATGGCTCAGCTAACGAGATATGATGCTCTGAGCTAAACTGCATTCCTCCGAGTGAGCAAAATCAGCTTCAATTCCACAACTCCCTTTTACCTTCAAGAAAGCCGACGTAGGCGCGATGCGTGTCATAGAAGACCTCGCCCTCACTGCTCTCAACGACCAAGTCATCCGCGAAGACTCTTCGATCCCGTTTCAATCGGATCTTGAATGTTCTGCAAGAAGAAATCGATGTTTATTGATCGCTGCTATGATCTCCATCTGAAATAAAGCTGCTGTATTGAAACTCCCTTCCTCCCTTAGATCTCATAAACACGTCAATCCCAAGGATTTCTTCCCTGAATCATGCAAAAGCACATCCTTCTCATTGCAAGCCGGATTCGAAGCCTTTAGCGGCCGAAAGCATCTTTATCGGGTTCTTTTGCTCGACTGATTTCTGGCTGGATTTTCACCCAGACATCGAATGATCTCATGCGCTCAGCGAGGCTGGTGCTGATGTTGCAAAGAACACTCACTTTCCATGCGCTTTTAGGTTCAACTGCAGAACGTGGTCAGGGTCGAGCGAGCGCTTCGCTCGATGATGGCTGGTGTGGAAGGCCTTGTGGTCGTAGTAGACTGGCTCATAATGGCGGATGTAGTCAGTCAATGGCACAGCTGCTGAACAGAAACGCAAGCAATTATATTGATGCTACAAATAACTCTTTCTTAGAAAAGTACGCTTTTGGAAACAGATACAGTAATGGGAAAAAACTCTTTACGCGATAAATGGGGAGGTTGTTCAATCAATTCTATGTCAGTCGCTTTTCAGTCGTGTCCATGTGGGTTACGGTACATGCATACACATAGAGATAGATAAATAAAGCGATAGGTTTTTTTATTTCAAAATTTTTCCAACAAATAGCTTTTCATACATTCCATTGCCATTCAGGCAAAGGTAAACAGAGTCAAGCAAAATAAAAGGAGGACCAAGGAAAAGGTATTGAAAAAGATTTTCAATCTCATATGAGGAGGCTGTCTCTTATATGGTGAGTGTGGGGTTGCATTCTTACATAACAAGATACTCGGTTTGCATTTGACCACAAACACATTATCTGTTATTGCTGGAAATTCTAAAAGACCACCTGCCTGCTTCAATTTTCAAGTCACGAATGCAAAGACGTAACCTAGCTAGAGAACGTCATTCGTTTAAATTCGGTTGTATTGGGTAAAGATTTGACTTGGTGCACGGAACTGTCCAGAGTGAGTGTACGTATAAAATAGCTCTGATCAATCAGACGATTGAACGACAATTTTGAGATTTGCTAGACCAACATCCATAAAGTCTACAGAGGCAGACTTTTGACAAACAACGAGCAAACAAGTACTAGTGAATTGGACTGTGTTATTGTCTGACACATAGACTGTAGAGGATAGTTAACCGCCCAGTAGACTACAATGTGGCAAGTGATGAATAGAGTGGAAGGAGTTCACAGAAAGAACCAGCGTTCAGCAAAACACTGAACTCTGCTTAATGATGTTTGTGAGAATCGTAGGCCATAAAGAGAAGGAAATACGAGGCCCTGTGGTCGAGAGTCGGGTCGCCTTCTTCGTCTCCTTGCCCTTGGAAATCCCAATGCATAGTTCTACAGACAGTGGCTTTGTGGCATTAGCCGAGGTGTTATACATTGGATTGGAGAGGAATGATGTATGGTGTTATTGCAGAATAGCCCACCATTCATCTCCCAGTCCCAGGCGCCTGGTCGCTCCACCCCGAAGCAAGACCACTGTGCATGGATGGAAACCAGGTGCGTGAGGTTTAGCAATATGCCCTCGTTAGCATTGCCCGTTGGATGTCTTAATGTGAGTAATGACAAGTGAACTCAACACCAGTGCATACGGATTACGGGAAGGCCATGATCGACCGGTGCGAGAAGTTCGAGGTGGCCTTGTTTTTGAGCCCCGGATGACAGATGCACGAGCTATGATCATCTCGGATCTGCTGCAAAGTCCTTACTGACCCCATTCGGAATTGCTTCGGTAATTGCTCAACAATTATCTACTCTCGTCTGTTCAATTACCTGGGATGACCATCCATATTGGGCGCCAAATGTCTTCAATGGCCATGAACTTAATTCAGGACGCCCATTAAGAATTGTTACTCTCAGCATTTAACCGATACGCTGTTTCAAAATAAAAGAAGCTATATTGGATACCCAAACAAAATTGCCGTGTTTATATTTGAACTGTCCACTTGAAGGTCAGAACATTCACGCATGAATATTCGAAGCACCTCCACACAACTCAGTTTCTGATTAGAATAAATCCTGCCTCTTTGGACTCGTGAAAGGGGATATTATTCATAACAGGGCAACAAATCCTCGCAAAACCTATTCAGAGATAACGTTGAATGTCTTTATGGGCACACCGCTCAACACGGCAGTCCTTGAACAGAGCTGAGCGATGCTTAATGGTGCAGCATGGACGAAAGGGTCAGCGAAGTGAAATAGCCAACGCACTGCGCTGGAAGAACACAATGAAGTGCGCATTGAACGCAATAAGCAGCTCAGGTCTTGTGCTGACCCCCTTCACAAAGCATCTAGCTTTCGGGTCAGCGCGGCTCTTTGCCAACTGGGTGATGTAGTTTCCCTCGTGGGGTGAGAACCCTTGTCAATACGTTGTACAGTAGATGAATAACGCCATTAGGGGCGCTCCTTGTGTGGGTCCGATGCGTTTCATGACCTTCTGATCGGTACAGCGGCGCATAAATAGTCCCAGCTATGAGCATCCTTCGAGGAGTGTTCGTAATCGACAGTCATCACGGACACTTGTCCATTTCGAATGAACGACACCGCTCGCTCTTGTGATAGCGCAATTACAACTACTCTGGCATATTCATTCTCTTCAAATGTCTACAGGAAAGACGAGATCAATGTTCCTTGGCGATGCCGAAATCGATTGCGCGGCACTCTGTATGCTTGATCAATCACTTCTGAATGACATATTGCTTGCCTCATTGCATTGATGGCGAAACGAGGAAATACTGCGAGCTTCTTTGATGATACGACATGAACACAATGGATATGGACACCTCTGCACTCGTCAGTACGTACGTACACCTACGCAAAGTTACCATATCACACACTACAAATTAAGACAACGCAAAAGATGAGAACGAATGCATTAGGAACATATAGTAGACTGGACGTGGGCTGCTACTTAGCAGATTCATGGCAGCAGTGTAGTCATTAATGATAACATAACGAAATTAATCATTAATACAAGGAGTCATTACCTCATCCATCTCATATAATTATAGGCTGTTCGCGTCATTTCCGTTTCATATTATGCTATGCATACCAGAGGAATTTATTGGATGTGGCGGATCGATATGCTCGATCCGGGTATATCTATATGATATGTACTAGAATCCTATCTTTCACATGCAATATCCTAATCCTACTGTAAAGTCTGTGAGATTGTCGGAATCTGGTTCAGCCGCCTTCTTTAGAGGAACATAAAGGTGGGCCACCTCAAACCTCTTCTCCGCATGGAGCCAACCAGCTAAGTGCAAGAAAAGGACCCTCGATCTGAAGTCCCGATCGCAATGTTTACTGTGTGGTGGTTCTCTTGCTAGTTGCCAACTTACCATACAACAGGCGTTGTGTTTGATCAAACATCACCCCCTACTCTGCATCAGAACAACTACAAATCTAGTCAGCCAATGCACCGAAAGGTAAAGACCTTAGCTGTAGTTGCTTTGTCTTATAAGACATGTCACTAGTGCTTTTCCTTTTCGGCTATTTCGTGTCTCTCCTTTTTTTTCCGCAAATCGAACTATTTTGTTAAAAAGATAAAAATGGAATGATGATCATCAAAGGGGGAAATATCCCAGGTACATACAGCGCAGATTAAACCGTGTGTTGTAATAGGACAGCGATTCCAAGAATACTCTGTTCGTCACATAGAGCGCTATTGAAGTTGGCCATCAAAGACATACAATGTGAAGTCTTCGTAATGGGGGGCATGCGCGTCGCATTCAATGGGGCAATATATAAATGACTCCTATTATTGGATCTTAGTCGGAGTGATCATCCCTTATTGATCCCTCAACGTGTGGCAGTGACTCATCAACTCATTGACAATCTCAACTCATGGACAATCTCACTGAGATCGTATATATGTGGGTATATAAAGAGCATGTAAGATTGATGTGTAGATATTAAAGCTATTGGAAAACATCGAGTTGGCTTTTCTACTACAAACGTAACTTCTACTGTTGCGGTTATAGGGAGTGATGCAACGGACGCCGAAATGCCTGATTCAGGCATAACAAAGCCTACAGGCTGCAGCAAAGAACATGGAGACGATGAGGCCCCAGCTAATGCTGGCAGAACCACTTAGGCCAGCGCCATTATTACAGCGTGCCAGCTAGGGTATACACGGACCCACAAACAGTGCCAATTCAGTCCCTTTCGGCAGCGTCGGCTGTGGCCCTGTGAGAAAGACGTCCACTTCCCTCGCTTCCTGCAGTGGGCAAATAACATAGTTGGTTTATGTGCTGGCTCAGACTCTGGCACACTTTGGGAATATGCTATCAGGGTCGTTTATTCCGCTGTGCCATTGGTGCAGATTGCTCGGCTAAAGCGACAATGTACGACCTCACAAAACATCAATGACTTCGGAAGCTTTTCGTCTCTTCGCAAAGCGAGCGTAAGCTCTTCCCACGCAACGTCATCATCATTTCTTAGTATATTCTTGATCCGCTGATGCTGTCATAACACCCCGCAAGGGCAATCACCACCTCTGCTGCGTGTTCGCTTTCTTTGCTTGTGGAAATATCTATCAAAAGTGTGATCAAAAGCCAAATCATGATTTGGCTTTTGATCACAAAAGCCAATTTGGGATGCGGTAACATCAAACAAACAACAACACGCCACCCGGAAACTAAAGACCAACCTCGATTAGTCTGCCCGCATGCAACGCTCCCTTCCGGCAGCCACCGATTTGATACTCATGCAAACATATGAGCCACGCGGAGGCCACTCAATCAGCCAAAGATGACCTAGATAACGACCAATGCGTTTTGTACTCGTTGACCATTGGTGAAGATGCGCTTTTGCATGGCGCGCCTTGACCTGACCTCTCACTGACCTTTGGGAGCTCAGCTGGGATGCCTGCTTTTCAAGATGGCTATAACAAAGCCTGACTGCAAGGTCACGACGACCTGCTTGGAGGAACAGCCGCCATGTTGACAATCGTGATGACGATTCATGGTGGGGAATCATAAAGAACTGCGACATTTCTGCCTATTAACGATGCAAATGCGATGCAGTCACAACAAGACGACGAAATAGAGGCAGCGGCGACAATACAGACTAAGAGCTAATTGCTTTCGCTTCCACGCCCTCCGCTCCTCCGCAACAGAACAAAAAACGGATACCCCACAGTAGGCATATCGATACAGAATTGACGCAAACCAGCGAAAGGTTTGCTGCTGTTGCTGCGCATTTAGCATGGTGACAGCACATAAACCTGAGGGGTCCTTGCAATATTTATCACTCATCATGCGCCCCTCGAAATAGACGCCATCAAAACTCACCGACAACATTCTGCAGGGCAATAATCACGTAAAGATGAAGCACCAACGCGAACCGAAACAACCACAGCAACGATGGGGATGTTGATGATGTTGGCGATGGCTTCATGCCGCGGGGACCAAAGCGTGTCCCACGGCAAAAATCCCTTGCTGTACAGACTCCCAGTGAATTGCAGGTCATAGCGCCGCCTTGCAGTATTCATTTGCATCCATCCTCACTTGGTACTTATATCCTGTGAATCCGACTGACGTGCTGACAAAGAGTCGACGTCGTGCTTTGTTCAGCTCGTCCTCAGCTTGCCTCCTCTTCGTCGGGTTCACCGCGCATTCCGTCGGCTGCAGCAGCGGCAGCACTGAACAGGAGGAGGCAACAGCGCCGCCGCTCGCAGTCGCGTATCGATCAGCTGAGCGTACAAGTCTTGCTGCCCGTCCTTCGTGGCCCTGACTCAGATCTACAGAAATCAGCTGCTATCGAAGGGTCATCGCGAGGAGATTGCGCAATGCGCTTTTAGGCCAAACAACCCTACGATGACAGCCAAGATTACACTGAAATCTCTTGCTCTTATAGTAAGATGCGCGGTGGAAGAGGGCAAGTTGTAATTTACTCAGATTCCTATTTTCGATAATCATTGAAGCATGTAGATACTGAAATATCAGATTAAACTCTGCACGTGTCGAATGGTGAATATTTTGCATCTATATGTCAATACGTGCATTCTTTGATCCCAGGTATATATTATAATTCATAATTAAAGTCAAACCAATAGGTCAACAGATTGTGTCACCGGTAATTTAATTAATTTGTCTAAGACTTGAATGCATATGACTAATACCCTGCTCTGGGTTAGTATGAATCCTCAGTCATTACCCACGAAGTATTGATTAATACATGTTTAATACATAAATTTCATTAGAACCAGTGTTACCTGACGAACGCGTTATGCCAGATCACACGGACATCAATCTGCTTCTGGTGACAATTGACAACAGATTCGTGGCTACTTGTATTAGGAATAATTATTTAGCACGTTCAAAATATGTGGTCTATAATTACAAGATTAAAATGCAAGCAACACAACAATTCTTCCCAGGTGTTCCAAACGATGTAAACAAAACGATCTTCACTGATGGCTGACTGGTTAATTTTAATCGTGTTTACCCTTTCGACACCAGAAGCAAATAGAGTCGATTTGTGCTAGATAGCAGACAGTCGTCATCTGTCAGTCTGTCACCAAAACTGCTTGCAATATTTAACGCAAGTATGTAACTCCTTCTGGATTTTAGGAACCCTTGCTTTTTCGACCAAAATAAGCTGTTGTCGATTAACCAGTGTTGCAAAAACACTCCTTTCTCTTGAACCATATCTACTTCAAAATAATAAACATTTATAGTCAAAGACTTACAGTAGCTCTTACATCTTCACGAAAATGTCTACATTCTATACTTAGTACATGTAATATGCACTAAATATTAAAACTATGTAATAAATATACATATAAAGTATATTTTTTAATATATTTCTAAATATTTAATATACATATAATTAGGATCATAAAGTATTGTTTTGATTTAAAGCCAGCATTTGGCGATAACGCCATTGTGCATGCATACTTCCATGCATAGCAATATAAAGGAGTAACTAGAATGCTCATAAAGCTAGGATCACGTGATTGGTCAGAATTGAACCCAGATTTAAGGGGATGTCGCCATACGGGCAGCTTAATGAAAACTCAACATGCTGGTGCTTTATGCTATAAATAGCCTATAACAGTCCCCTTAATTTCCAAGCTACTGCGAATGGGCGCTTTAACATTGCAGTCTTTCTGGTACTTCTGCGCCTTCCAGTATGTGCTCCTCGAGGCGGCGTCGTTAATTCCATATTATGAATATACTCAAGATAAAATTACCAAATTAAAGGCACTATAGATAATAATTAATTAGTGGAAAATATCGCTGTTTACAGAAAAGAGCATTTTGCAACACTTCACTCAACATTGAAGAATCCTCAATATACTCGTACTGTTAATTGAATCACCCTGCATGTATATTTAGTAATGCCATGTATGTTTAGTTGTTTGTTGTTTGTTTTGATCCCGATTAAAACTTTGGAAATTCACTGTGTCCTTGACTTTTTATCTTTGACCTCAAAATTTCAATGGAAGATGTAAAATAAATTGTCCCATTTTCTTCTTTTTCCTATACTTACTATCCAAAATCTTTCCGGTGACATGAAGGCGTGTCCATGGCAACTGGATTACGCCCGTCTGATTGATTACAGTGTTAGCTCAAGAAAAGCAAAATAGTTTGTCGAAATTAACAATGATCAATATGCATTTATTGGGGGTTTGTTATATGCATGCTGCTCGCTTCTGATGATAAACTCTGTGCATCTATGACAGCCGTGACCTTTGACCTTTGACAAAGGTCACGTCTCTTACAAAATGTACAATGCTGAATATATCACCTGAATGAAGTTGTTCTGTGTGTGGTCTCCTGTCTCGTCAGGTTAATTAACACGTGCATAATCAGCCGTTCTCATGAATCATTCTTCTCGCTCCTCGTCAATTCATGGCTGATCCACTAATTGATCTAAACATTAAGTATAAGTATACCAGAGACCTTCGATTTCGAACAGAACCATTAATTAGCAGTTACTAACCAGGAAGCTCACACCAAAATACCAGTGGAGAGAAATTATCTCCATAATACCATTGTGGACCTCGAAACTTGGGTTTGATCATATATAATTAAATCTTATTAGCTAATTCAACGCCAGCTAAATCTACACGCCTGCCACAGCCACGCCCCATATCGAGACCTTTGACCCTATGACTTCATTGGTGTCCGTAAACTGGCTTCGTTTTGTTGCCCATGCCATGGCAACCATAAAGCACGTCGATCTTCCTGTGCGCTCTTTCATGAAGTGCTCAGTCCGGTGAATATCCCTGGGCAGATTAACAGATTGCAACATACGATTGTGCATTCACGTGAATTTTGATCATACGCACTTAGTTTCTGGCTGATTTATAAGTATAACATTAATTTAACCAACCATAAAAGTCCAAAGTATACCCGTATTATCACGAAATGTGTCTTGAAGCTCCTACCTGCGTGTGACTCTTTGATTAATCGACTCTGCATTCCCCTTCCTCTACCTCGTTCATTTCCATTTCGACGACATGGCATAATCTGCTTGAGAGTTTTCCATCTAATCCAACCCTTGACTCAAGTGCTTCATAAACACCCGCTGAACTTCATTGGAGGTGTAAGATGACGCTGCAGTGGAATCGCGCTTATTTGCCATTTGTGCTGTACATTTGATACATGTGGCCTCGATAATAGATAAATCTATCGTGTCTCAGATATCATTGACACGTCATTTTTATGACAGAGATGTTCAATCAAGTTCACGCATATCCGATACTAGATCAATTTCGACTTCCGCACATATCAGCAGATATCAAGAAATTGATGACAAATATACTTATGACGAAAAAGTCGGAAAATCACAAGGCGCGTTTTTCAATTTGAATTTCTGCCTGAAATCATCAAAATCAGTGCTCATATAATGGTAACAATAATTTGATAATGATCCATTTTGTGATTATTATTTAAAAGAAGAATGCTCATCATTTATTTATTTTAATTCATTACATTTACCTATGGTATCGGTTGCACTCCCTAATACAAGCCCACCCCAACCTTTTCATGCCAAGTACTGATTTTAATTCACGTAAAACGGTATTTTAATTCATTAATTTAATTTAATTTAATTATTATAGATGAACAGTGTGTGGAGTAAGGTCATCCTAACAATGTCCTCGCGGCTTTAATTTCGCCAATCAGCCACAATGCAACGTTGTTCATAACATCAATTATTTTATGTGATGTACCAGATAAATTTTCTCAGTTTACCGAAAGTTATGTTTCGATGAATCACGAAGTTGTGAACCTCTGAAATTCCTATCCACCATTCCGTTTAATCTGAGTCATCTGAGGAAGACGCCGCATCGTGCAATTTACACCTGTTACATTAGAGTGTTCTGTTGGACGAATTACCGCATGTCATATACATGCAAGCATATGACTTGTGAGCATTATGATTTAGCCCCGTTCTCGTTCACATCCCTACTCATAGAAATGCCAGAATGACTGTACCATGTTAAAACACCTATTCACTATAGCTTGGAATTTAAGGGGAACATATATAACAAAAAGCACTAGCATGTCGAGTTTTCATTGAGCTGTTCGGATGGCGGCGCCTCGGCATTCAACAGAATGCTCCCCTTAAATATTGCTTCAATTCTGGCCGATCACTTGACTCCCTAATTCCACAAGTGTAACTGATCTGTAATGTAGTGCATTTATGCAAACGGATATTTCAGGCACACTTGTGGGCTTATTGACTCCCTATAAGCATTCTGGCTACTCCTTTATAATTCTATGTCCCCACTCGTGCCTTAAATGACAACCATAGCGTTGCGTGCGAAGCTCACCCGTGATACAGTGTTCAGTTTGAATGCGTTGCACTGGAAGCCCATCTGGATGGCCCAAGAGTTTTTGGATGTCGTGAATCTGGTTCGAGACCCCTGTGCAATCAACAGACTCTCGTCAATGGCACCAAATATTGACCATCGGCTGATCGCTCAATTGACTGACCTTCATCCAACTTCGTTGATCGAGTTGTTCAATTCAAATTCAATAGAGAAATTAAACACAACAATTATCGGAGAAATTCTGATGACTGCACGATTCTATTTGATAAACGAGACAATTAAACATTGGTTATGAGTCTTTCAAGGTCAATTAGAGGGAATTCACAATGTCATAGTTCAGTTTTGTTGTTTTTTCTTGTTACTTTGCGTGTTTTGAATGTGTGTGTGTGTGTGTGTGTGTGTGTGGGTGTGGGTGTGGGTGTGGGTGTGGGTGTGGGTGTGTGTGTGTGTGTGGTCTTGAAAATCCTACATATAGTGGGGACATGCTGCATTCCGGGGACGTCCCCACACTGCAGCACCCATGAAACCAGTTCCCCACCTACATTCTGGGGACATCTATCCAATCCGCATGTCAATCTGAGAACTTTTAAAATTGTCCCCATACTGTATGTGCGTAGCGCGTTATGACGTCACGATTCACTTGCCTTGAGTGTGTATAA